>DF359276.1:14650-46863 GCA_000787875.1 Solanum virginianum | reverse complement strand
ATTTTGCGATCTTTGTCGATAAGGAAGTAGAGGGTGACGTCATGTTTACAGAGGTCCTTGACGTGAATCAAAGGGAATAAAATGTCTTGGCATAATCGATCATAAATTAGGATCTTGTATACCTCGTCGTTGGCAGCAACACCCGCGTTCACCGGCTGGTTCAGACTTAACATTCACGTAATGTACTCTGCAATTCAACAAGTGATTAGATTCATAAAGGATAAGTGCAGAGATAGAGAGGATGTACGGAAAAAGCGAAAATTCATTTACCAGTTTACTTTTGATGAAGATTTTGCACTATTGTTCTCGAGATTCAGAGAATTAGGAAAGAGGAAATGGGGTTTGTAGAGGAAGGATTGATGAGATCTCGTATAACTTGTTCACTGCACATCTGCGCCTAACATATTGTACTCTCTCTCTATTTTTTGAGTCACCAAATCCGAATCCGCTTAGCCCGATTCACCATATTGTACTTTGTTTAGATGCTTCATGGATTATTATTTATACAGACAAGACCGTTAAAATGGGTTTAGACCAAGAGGTCGACACAACCTCATTCATTATTAGAGTGGCATACTCATAAATAGAGCTAAGTTAGAGGATAAATTAGTAGAGTCTAGGTATTTTATTTGAATTTCTCACATTTTTCTAACATTGAATTAAATTTGAAAATGTCAAAATGAGTTCAGTTGATAAATAGGTGAATTACTAATTCACTTAAATGTTTTTTGGGCTACAGAGAATTAGAATGAAATAAACTAAAATTGAATTATAACTCAACTCGCTCAATTTTTTACTAAATTTTAATGTCAAATTTGTTTTCTTATAGTTTACTTAAGTGCATAAAAAAAAAGAATCTATCTCAAATTACAAAAATATTTTTAAAGTTCTTTAAACAAAAGTTCTCATTGATAATTTTGAGCTAGTGAATTGAATTAAGCAGGTTAAAATAAATTTAATTAATAAAATAACAACAACAACAACATATCCAGTGGAATCCCACAAGTGGGGCCTGGAGAAAGTGGAATGTACGCATACCTTACCACTACCTCATTGAAGTAGAGAGGTTGTTTCCTGGGAACCCTCGTCTCAAAAACTCATAGCAGAATAACTAGATATGACAAACAGTAAAAGAGAGGGAACAATAAAAAACGACTAATACAAACACAGAAACAACAAATAATGACCACACATGTAATTGTCAAATCCTCAAACGCTAAACAATATAATTTGCTTTTCAACACATATATGTCGGGAACTCTTATATATAGCAAGTAACAAAACAAATTTTAAAATTTGTGAGATAAAACATAAAAGCTTTTATCAATTTCCTCATTTGATCAATCAAAACCAGTAACATGGGACCTTAGGGATGAAGGGGATAACACAAGAAAGATGAAAAATAGAAAGAATCAGAGACAAATCAGAAAGACGGCTCGTTTGAGAGTGTTTCAGAAGATGATGATGAAAAACAACTGGTCAGAAGATCAGAAGCAGAATGTGACAATGAAGACCAAGAAATTGAGTATTTTCCTTTGTGATACAGCGTAGAGTCTAGCATTTTGAGAGTCAATATATTTGAGGAAAACTAAACTTCTACAAAAATTAATACGTATCTCTCATGTTGATCTTTTAGAGACTCAAATAAATATATATTCATTAAAGCAGCAAAGAAGAGATTCCTTGGTGAAAACTAACTATACATTTACCTGAAAATATAATAGTATTGAGATCCAACAAAAAGTAATAACTGAAATTCTCAAAGTATCTGTTATGTTTGAGCATTGTATAAAGATAGTAGTAAGTATAATCAATCAAATTTCATAGGAAAAGAAATTAGGAACCCCATGATCGTCATAAGTATCATATGGTCGGTAGTGATTTTATGAGATAGTCTGGTTAGCTTTTTACCAGATAAACCTCAAGGCGCAACCACGCCAAGTAGTTATTGGTTTTCGAACAAAAGAGCTTGGCGAAAATTTGAAAATTTGCAACGCTAATATCATGTACAACAAGCAAAAATTGACGATCAGCATGAACAGTTCGAACCCTTTAAGGAGCACGCACGAAAAGGACACTACCCATTGATGTAAGTTTTGTGTTTTTCCTCTTTTATTAGAAAGCTACATTTAGCCTAGCGTCATGCTTGCCAAATGAAAGGGATTTCTCACTATGAAATAAAAAATCCCTTGATTTCAAGTAATCATGTAAGCCCTATAACATCCAAAGTCGTAGTTGAAGCAAAGCGACAGCAAAGAAGAAATCAATTTCGAGAAAGAAGAATTTTGTCAAAACACTTTATAGGCGCGGGATTAAGGTAAAATATAAACACCAGAGTAGGAGCCACAACAAAGTGCGAGAATCAAAATATCAAATCCAGAAAACAAACAACAATGAGAAAATTGTAACCGAGCAAAGCCACAGGGGAACTTATTTTTTCTATACATATGAGCAAAAAAATTTTCGTTGTCAGAAACACATTAGAAATTAACATCAGAAAATGTAGCTGCATGAATCGATGAAGAACAAACAGCTACGATGGAATATCAAAGATGTCAACATAGTTTCCTTTCAAACAACGTACAACCAATTTCCGAGAGACCAATTTCTTTGGGAGACCCAAAAGAACCAAGAATTATCAAGTTAACTATTCCTAAATCATCAAGTAACCACAGGATGCCAAAACTTGAGTCATGTATGTTTGAAGCTCTAGACATTTTTGCCGCATGACAATTACAAGCTTATTATGTTATTCTTGAGCTGAGGATCTTTTAAAAATCATCTCTTTATCCTCATGAGGCAAAGACAGGATGCACGTACATAACATCCTTCTCATTCTCCACTTGAGAGATTACATTGCATATCTTGTTGTAGATTTAGTGTTTTATTGTAACAACACCTTTTGTCTTCCAATACACACGCTCACATTATCACATGGTTTAAATAGAAACTTAAGTTGCAGTAAAAGTAGAACTGTACCATGGTTTCACTCACTAAAGGACATTCCAAGTTAAATCATAAACTTCTAGTCATCAACCAATGTTTGCTACAAGGAACAGATGATCATCAATCATCCGCTTCTCGCGAAAGGCAAATATGACATGGGAGAAGTGGGGTGAAATGAAGGGAGGTACGTTGAACACTCGTTGAACTTCTGCTCCAGCAATACTAAATTTAGACAGAATTTGATACTCGTAAAGTTCTTTGAGACAAATGAACTCGTTGAGTTATCAATGAAGGAACCTCCACACCGTTGATTTTGAAATGAAAAAAGGTATATGTGATCCTACTGTGCTGGAGCAAGTTGTCTCAATTTAGCTTGCAAGATAAGACCAGTTTCATCAGCAACACTTTTCTTCTTCGTCGCAACCTGCATTTGTACAAATGACTACCAATGAAGACTGCTTTTCATAACAAATGCAAAACAAGATTAGAGTTGTTTGTTACCAAACAAATAAACTCCAAGGAAAATCTTCACAATATCATCTGCATAACATATATTAAAGGATAGAAAGATACTCCCTTCGTTTCAATTTGTTTGTCTTGTTTTCTCGGTTAATTCCTACTTCTTAATGTGAAGCTAAGCACGGAAAGAATAGAAGTAGAGTGGTCAGTTGCTGGAGAACATCAAGGGAAAAGCGTATAAGAAGGATGAGAACAGGGAAGTAGTAGATAGGAAGGAAAAACCTGAATTAGAACAGGCAGCACATAGAGAAGGGAAGAATCTGGAGAGTCGGAGGTATAGAATATAATATAAATGAACCATTTGAAGGAATATTGAAGCAGCAATTGGCACTAATGGTAGGCCAGAATCCAGATGAAGTCAGGATAAAATTTTGAATTGGTGATGTTTCCTCATGTCTCAAATAGACCTTTCACAGGAAGGAAATCACGATAATGGGAAGCATGAAAGAATTGATAGGTCAGCACCACTTTAAGGTCAGTTTAGGAACCCAGACTGTTGAAACTTTAGCACAGCCTTGTCACATATATCAGTGTGGTGGTTTAACTTGGAGAATATGAGCAGGTGAGGAATGCAGCCTCGTAGCTGTAGGCATTCCAAAGATATCTGGAATAAGGTGAAATTTATGCTTGAAGATAGCAGGTTAAACTCAACTTCCACGATGATTTATGTTGCCATTTGATACATCTGAAACTCTTTTCTATTTTATTTTTTAACAGTTGCTTATGCTTAAAAACGGAATGGCATATAAACACTAAATCCTTCTAATGACGTCTGTCCCAGAGAGAATACATCCATGAAGTCCAAATTAAAGGTGGGTAATCCTGCAACGCAAGCTTTTTCAACAAGGTAAGTAGCCTGCTAAGCTATCTTTCCATGAGATAAGGAGGAGAAAGACACTACATTTTCTTTCTAAACCAGAAGGTTATTGAATACTCATAAACCTTTTTATAGATATTAACTGTCCAACTTATTTTTCTGAACTCTTCTTTGTGACAGAAATTAAGTTTATGACAGTAACCACACTGTTCGTGATGATGTTTCTTAATGAATTTAGCCATGTGTGTGTGCGTGCATGTGTAGCAAGTGCATTGACAGAGACCTTCTTGTACATTTGCGGTAGGTGTACAGGGTTGAGAACGCCTTGGAACCTATTAAAATAATTTTTTCACTTTACTTCTTCTTGCATCAATCTCACGGAGTATAGAAGGTCGGGTTACATTAGCTAGATAAATAACACGATATCTCACAAATCATAGAACAGCAGAAATATCAGGTAGGATTGTTACAGATAGGATACTCACTACTAAGTACACCAAAAATGAAACCCCCGATAAGGTTTCCAGCAAGGAATTTTATGTCAAATTAGAACACAAATCAACTTAAATAAACAGCTCAAAACTTGCAAATAAATTCGCTCCAACAAGTGAAACAGAACAGATACTTACATCAAGAAGCTGCTCATAGTTGGACTTTAGCAGGTTGATTTTCCGCTCACAGTAATCTTTTCCTTCTGCCATAGTTTTCTATTCAAATAAAGAGAAGAACACAATCTTAGGGCTTGAACCTTCTAGCAATAGGATCATGTGAAAAGATAATATACGGCTTTCCATAAATAAAATAACTGAATCATGGAATAACGAATGTGTTCTTTCCAATAATGCTACAACTACAGTCTCGTATATTTGCAAGACATCACCGCTTTATTTCTTGAAGAAGTAACCAGTAAATGGATGATCCAAAGATAGGTACATGAAATATACATCTTTGAAGAGCACTATAACTTAATTAGACCGACAAAGATCAGAAAAATCTAGAATAAACATCCAATTACCTAAACTTAAAGAAAACCAAATAACTAAACACGGTCAAAATAAGTGTCCACTAGACATCTTTTTCAGTCCGAACAGACAACCATATATTGCCATTACACTTTCCTGGAAAATAAACAACTCATTACCACAGATGAAAACTCAGTCTCTGCAAATGACATTCCTCAAAGCCAAACCAACAATATTAATTATGAGCTCCAGAGAGAGAGGGTAAAAACAGGAAAAAGAAAGTCTGCCAAGAGTGACACGATTTGAACAGTCTCATTTTCCTCAAAAATCCAAAACAAGCATGTCAGTCACAACCAAGTTACATTACCAATGAATTTAGAATATGCTCTCCCCCATAAGACTCTCTTTCCATTTTGCCACATTTCAAAATATTTGAGACCAACATTTCTATACTACTTACTCAACTTCGAAAGTCCACTGAACTATTCGATATATAAATGTCTGATATGTCTTTCTTAACACTTAAATCAATCAACTACTCCTACTACGTCTTTTCTTTCATCTTTTTTTTTATAACAAAGGGAACCCGCAGCCACTACCCTTTTGGTGCGTACAAGGTAAACCCCTTCTCCTATGCAATAACTCGCAAACCACATAAGAGAGATAACCCGCACTAGGCAAGCCCAGTGTGACGAGCTCGACCCAGAAGGCAAAATCCCTTGCTTTCGCTAGCAAGGAGTTTCGAACTTGAGACCTCCAACATGAAACTCTAAGGACCAAACCACTGGCCACCCCGAAGGGTTTTTTTCCTTTCATTTTCATTACACCAATATAATTCACAAATCAAATTTTAACTCCTTAAATTCTGTGGGAAACCTAGCACTTGCATATAAAATAAAACTTCGCTAAGAAATAACCATACACATGAAAGAAGAAGTCATCTTTACTTTAGTTGCATACACAGAAGCATCTTTCGTGCTCACCCCATCCTAATTCACCCTAGAAATCCATCAACCACCAAGAACCACAAAAAGATGGAAATCTAGATTCAAGATTAAAGATTCATTGATTCAATTAGCAGAAATAGATAGCAAGCCAAGTCACCCAATTACACATGCATCAACAGATAAATACAAACCTCAACAAAATATCCAGTGCCGACATCTACCAAAACCTTATCAGCATCATCTAGTGTCCCCGGTACATATAAAGACGCTGTTAAAGGAACCAACATTTTCTTCCCTGAGCAAGAAAACACAGTAAAAAAACCAAAACCCACATCAGAAGTTCTACAATAAAGTCAAAAGAACAATCTCTCCTACACCTACTTCCTAAAAGGGTATTTTGTTAACAAGAGGGATAGAACCAACATTTTCTTCCCTCAGCAAAAAACAGTATAGAAAACCAAAACCCATGTCATTTTTTTATTAAGTAACGTTTTCATAGATAATAACAAGGCCAAATTGGCCGTACACAAGAGATATAGCAAAAATGAGAGACCTACAAAATATGGTTCTCTCCAAAAGACCCATTACTCTATGCAAACAAGAACAACATGGGTGCACCAAAAGAAAATAAGGGATCGGAGACTGCTCCTCAATTGAACAAAGCTCATCTCCACCCCATATCATAAATTTCACAATAAGGTTAACAGAACACTCTTTTACACAGACTTCCTACAAGGGTGTTTTGCAGAATACGAGGCATACCGACCAACATTTTCTTCCCTGAGCAAGAAAACCAAAACCCATATCATAAATGTCACAATAAACTCAAAAAAACAAACTTTTACACCTAATTCCTAAAAGTATGTTTTGCAGAACAAGATGGTACACCAACCAACATTTTCTCCCCTAAGCAAGAAAACACAGTAAAAAAGAAAACCAAAATCCATATCATAAATTTCACAACAAAGTGAAAGGAACAATCTTCTACACCTAATTCCTAAAAGGCTGTTTTGCAGAACAAGAGGGATACCAACCAACATTTTCTTCCCTGAGCAAGAACAACCAAAACCAACAACAACAACAACATACCCAGTGGAATCTCACAAGTGGGGTCTGGGAGGGTAGAATGTACGAAAATCTTACTATTAATAGAGGTAGAGAGGCTGTTTTCTGGAAAACTCGTCTCAAAAACCCATAAGCAGAGTAAACTAGATATGGGAAAAGGAAAGGAAAAAGAAAGGGAATAGAAAGAGCAAATAAGAAGGAAAAACCCATAATAATATGCAAATACGATAAAATTAACATATAAAGATGGATAATAACAATACAATACAAGATATAAAGTCAATGTAAGAACAACCAAAACCCATATCATAAATTTCACAATCAAGCCAAAAGAACAATCTTTTACACACCTAATTCCTAAACGGGGAGTGTTTTGCATAACAAGAGGTATACAAACCAACATTTTCTTCCCTGAGCAAGACAACACTGTATAAAAAAACAAAACCCCACATCATAAATTTCAAAATAAAATCAAAAGAAACAATACAAAAAACAAAACCCCACATCATAAATTCCACAATAAAGTCGAAAGAAATAATCTTTACCCCTAATTCCCAAAAGGGTATTTACCAAAACGAGAATGAACACGAACCTTGAGGGCGCAGTGACAGATCATGAAGGGCATTAGATGCGATTTCGAGTCGAGTAGTTGCTGTTCGGATATTATTGAGACTATCTTGAAGAAGGTTCACTTCTAGATCTGCTTGTTCTTTCAGTGCCTTTAGTTGCTCCACACTCATTTTCTCAATTTCAAGTGTTCTTGACGCCATTTCTATTGCCCCTTTCTTCTCAAAAAACCCCTCTCTCTGCTGCTGCTGCTGCCGCTGCTGCTGCTGCTGTGATGGCTGAAGAAGGCTCTCCCAAAAATGCTCAATTGTTGAGCTTATTGAAGTCGTTTCTTACTATTGCCCCTATTGTGTTGAATGCAAAAATAAAATAGTTGTAATGCTAGGGGTTGTTTGGTATAACATACCTTATTGACGAGAGTTCAATTCTTATTTTATATTTGTTTCGTTCATTTTTACTTGTAGAGGTCAAATTATAAGAATTTTGATTAATATTTTATAAAGTATTTTTTCATCATATTAATTTAAGAAGAATTGAAAGTTATAACATTTTTCATATAGTTTTTATCCATCTAAATTTTATATTTCAAATATTAAATTTATCTACTTTCGTTTAGCTTTGAAACAATAGTCAAGCTGACCTCGAAAACTAAAATAATGACAAGTAAACGTGAATAGATGGAGTATTTTTTTTTCTCATTTTTATTTTTTCTACTCTCAATTTTGTGAAAAAAAAAGAAGAAGTTATGTTAGTACTGGCTGCAGCAGGACTACCATAGGAAAGTCTGCCCCTGCTAGCTAATATAAAAAGAGATCGCGAATAACAATATTTTCTATGTGAATGTGTTAATCCGCGTAATTCTCGTGTTATTAATATCATGATTTACTAACTTATCATCATATTATTGTTTCTTGTATACAATTGCGAAGTCAGAATTATTACTAAAAGGATTCAAAATCTGACAAAGTAGTCATACGAATTAGTTGAATGGGGTTCAATATCTAATATATACATATAAAAATTTATTTTAATCATGTATAAATAATATAATTTTTTGTCAAGAAAATTCAAATGAACCTCACGATAAAGGGATAGCTTCACCCCCACTTGTGTAACTTAAGGATTATTTTGGTTTGTATATAGAAACTATTAATCTCATCATAAAAATCTCCTATGATGTAATTTTAATGTTTGGTTAAAGTATATGTAAATGATTAATCTCAATGTAATAAAACATGAAATAAGAATCCATGTATTACTAAGCAATGATTAAATTATTTAAACATAAAAATTTCTTTTCAAAGTAATTTATTCATATATTACACATTATTAATAATCACATAACAATCTCTTCACTTTTGATCATTTGCTAATTCACGCATAACTTACTTCTACTCCAAACAACCCTCAGTGTTTCTAGGATTCCTATTTAAACTAATTGAAATTAATATTCATATTTTCAAAATTTTAATCACCTCATAATCAACTTAATAATTCTTAAGTTAAAAGGGAGTAAACCGGAATATCTTTGAATAAGTAGGGTCCAGAAAAAGTGGTGTGTAGGCAGTTTTGTCCTTATTAGACTTTCAACTCAAGTAAAACATATTAAACTACGTATTTCGACATGGACATACAGCAGTAAAGAAGCCATGGTAAAAATAAAGGAAAGAGAACAATAGCAACACTGAATAATACGATAATAGAAGCAAACTTTTAAACTCATTCAACTCTAGAGATCTCTAGTTTTAAATAAATTCCCCGTATAACTATTAGAAACCTTACTATCGCTCAAGGAAAAAAGAACAAACAACAAACAATAAGATATCCAGTGGAATCGCACAAGTGGGGTCTGGAGAGGGTAGAGTGTACACAAACCTTACCTTACCTCATAGAGGTAGAAAAGTTGTTTCCTTGGGAACCCTTACCTCAAAAACTCATAAGCAGACAAGTAATCACATTGTCTTTGGTCATCTTTCAACTTGTTCTCCATCATTCTGCCATACATACATGAAGTAGACCATCCTCCATGAAGAAGGATTCTGTTGCTAGGCACAAACTGCATTTTTTTGGCAGCCCAACATACTACTATTGAAACATTTATAATTACCGTTGAAGAATGTGATGTAGCGGATAGAGCCGTTTTCTCTTTAATCAGAGGTTTTGAATTTGAGTCTTGAGAATGAAGTTCTTGACAAGGAGGAATTATTCTAATGTCGTTCTCATGATTTTTGTTATGACGTCGAAGAGGAGATTAGAATTTTACAATTTGAAATAACCACAATTATGAATTGGGAAAGATGATAATAATAATAATAACATACTCAATATAATCTTATAAGTAAAATTTGAAAAATATGATAAATTCAATCTTATGATTTTTTATGACGTCGAAGAGGAGAATAAATTTTACAATTTGAAATAGCCACAACAATAAATTGAGAACGCTAATAATAATAACATACTCAATATTATCTTATAAGTGAAATTCAAAAAATACGACAAATTTCATTCTAAACACTCAAATAAAACCTTTCAAAACTTTGTATATTCTCCATTATATATATATACACAGACACTAGATGTCGTCGTCTGCACCAGCACAGGTCCAATATTTGTTATTTCGGTGTCCTAATTTATATGATGTAGATATAATTTAGAAAGCAAATTAAATTTTAATATAATTTTTTAATATTTTAAATTATTAATTATTGTGAATTATAGTATTTTTACATTATTTTAAAATAAAATATATTATTTCTTTTTTCCAAATTTATGTGGCGTTGATAAAATTTTGAAAGTCAATTTTTTTTTGTCTTTTACTTTTTAGTTTTTTTGAATAATTTTTTAATTTAATTTTCATATATAGATATATTACGATTGTTAATTCTGTAGATTTATGATAATTTTTACGTAGTTTCTCAATTAAATAGTACATGCTATTTTCTTTTTATTTCCTTTTATGTGATGCCGATAGATTATTTTTCATTTTAATAATCAGTTAAATTTTATATTTATTTTTTAAAAAAATTAAAGCTGTCAAATATCATAATTTATAGTATTTTTTATACTTATCTAGATTCATCATGATAATTTTTGCTTAGTTTTCTAAGTTAATAATACATATTATTTCTTTTATCCTTTTTTATGTAATATTAATAAATTAATTTTAATAATCAATTGTATAAATTTAACATCGATTTAATTAATAACTATTCATGATTTCATAATTTAATCCATTTTATTTCATATCGACTCTGGTAAAAAGGCGGAGAAGTTATTTTCTACACGCTCACGTGGCGGGATATGATTGGAAATTATGTGTGGACCGAAAATACCTTCTTCTTTAGTGATAAACAGCTCAAAAGTTCTCGAAGCATTCAACAATGGCGATAATGGCTTCCGCCGCTGCTTCAACTTCGACGGTTTGTTATCCTGTGACGCATTCTTTCAATCAAACTTGTTATTCAGCATCTCCTTTTCGTTCTTCTTTCTCTTCTTCGGGTTGGAAGAAGGTTAGGTTTTCGATTGGAAATCGAGGGAGAAAATTAGGGATTCGAAATGGTTCGAAGTTGAGGATAAGTTGTGGTGGAATAGCGGAGATTAAGGAGGATGAGTTCTCCGACGTTGTTTTGAAGTCGGATCGTCCTGTACTTGTGGAGTTTGTGGCGACTTGGTGTGGACCTTGCCGTTTGATTGGTCCTGCCATGGAATCCCTTGCTGAGGTTGTTGTTCTTCTTCTCTGTTTTTTCTACTGTTATTCAAGTTCTCTTCAATTAAAAGCTTAGAAGTTTAGTAGGTAGTACTGTGCTGTTTTGTTATTTGTCCATACTAGTAATTAGTATTGCTTGTGTAGTTTCTTGTCCTTCCTTTTCTGTTAGTATTTAGTTGTTTCTTGTACTTCAATTATCTTATTATTTTGATGTATGGACAATGCGGATTAACATCGAAGGTTTAGTAGGTATTTGTCCATACTAGTAGTAGGTTTAGTTGGTATTAATGTGTTGTCTCGCTATTTGTTCATACTAGTAGTAGGTTTAATGCGGAGCTACATTCATCCAAGGGTGGTCAGAAGCCTTCGTCGGAATTTTTATGTATCTATTGTTGAACACTCTTGATACAAAAATACTAACCCATGTTCTAAAAGTATAAACATCCTTGACGAAAATGCTAGCTCCGCCACTGGGTTTAGTAGGTAGTGATGCGTTGTCTCGCTATTTGTCTACACTAGTAGTAGGTTTAGTGGGTAATAATGGGTTGTCTCGCTATTTGTCCATAATAATAGTAGGTAGTAATGCATTGTCTCGTTATTTATCCATATTAGTAGTCATCGTATTACTTGTGTAGTTTCTTGTTTTCATTTTTCTGTTAGTATATGTTATTTCTTCTACTTCCATTATCATAAAAAAAATTTCCCGTAGTTACTGTTCAAAATACTTTGTTTCTTCTACTTCCCTTACAGCCTTCTGGAAATTGCCTCTCTATCTTCACGAGGTAGTGGTTAGATCCGCGTACATTCTACCCTCTCCATTTGTAGAATTTGACTGGGTATGTTAGTTGTTATTGTCGTACTTTTTGTGGATTGCTTTTCCTTGAGCCGAGGATCTATTGGAAATAGCCTCTCTTCCGCTACATTGGACATGTTAAACTGACAAAGCTGTGTTTGGTGCGAAGGAAAATAAATTTTTTGTTTTTCGCTGAATGATCATTTCTGATGTTTGCTTAACTTAAATTATCAAAATGTTCTGTTCAAGGCCTTTTTCCCTGTAGAGTTAAAGATCCAATTTTTTCTTCAATGAGCATGTTAAACTGATAAAGAGTGTGTTATGAAGGAATTTCCTTTTTCTCTCCTTTTTTCTGCTGGAAGATCATTTCTGATATTTGCTTAACTTGAATTATCGAAATTTTCTGTCCAAGGCATTCTTCCCCTTTCAACTAGAGTTAAAGATTCAGTTTTTTCTTCAATGAGCATGTTAAACTGCTAAAAGGTGTGTTTGGTATGGTGCAAAATATCTTAAAAAATCTTTTGTGTTGTTTGTTTAACTTTGAATTGTTGAAATGTCCAATTCAAGGCCTTTTTTCCCCATTTCATGTAGTGTTAGGAGTCCAAAAGCCATTATGTGTCTTGTCCAATGTCCAAAAGCCTCTAGCTAGAGGATGCCGCAGATTGACAACTCTTGTAGTTAAACATAGAACTTCAAGCAAGGAAAGATTGAGATATTTTCATGTAGGAGCCAGTGAGTGAGAGCTCTTCGGTTTAATATAGCTCGTTTTCATTTGAATACATCAGCATAATGATACATGTCTTCTTGTGTTGAATCTTGAATCATTAAGTGATTTCCATCTCTGGTCTTTCTTGTTCTTGATTTTAACATTTACTTTTATCGTTCAGGAGTACAAAGAAAAGATCAGTGTTGTTAAGATAGATCATGACGCGAGTCCCAAGCTCATAGAAGAGTACAAAGTTTATGGATTGCCAACTTTGATTCTCTTCAAAGATGGTAAAGAAGTTCCAGACAGCAAAAGGGAAGGCGCGATAACAAAAGTTAAACTCAAGGAGTATCTTGATGGACTTCTAAAGACAGTTTCTATCGCGTAATATTCAAATGTTTATCCGTTCTGGTATATCTTCATCAATCTATGATCGACGAGAGGCATTCTTTTGTCTTGTCAGTGTTGTTTATCCTGTTTTTGCCTATAATTTGATTTGCTTCCTCGATTAGCCCAGAATAATGGGGATGCATTGTATATTTAGCTGTCTAATGGCGCGAACCTGTTTGAATTTGTATATTTGAGCTGTCTATATGATGAAAACAATTGTGTATTTTCAGATTCGTGTAATTTGTTTTACTAATGCAGAATCCTTTGTGCACCGAGTTGTCCTGTTTTTTCATGTTAGAAGTGTAGTTGACTTAGAGCATTTCTGATTTATTCAGAAACCTCATATTGCTAGGACTATAGCCTGTTAGAAGTCACGGTGATCTTTTGGGCATGTATTGTCCACTTTGGACTAAGACCTACACGAATTTGTCTTTTGGGCTACGACATCACATCAAGCTAAGCTTCAAAAGCGCGTTTATCATGTGAATCAAAGTTATGCCTACATTGAATATGGTTTAATATTTGGAGCATGGGGATGATTTTTGAGAAAATACAATTCAATTTGGAAACAGCTTCTGGCAGAAAAGCAAAGGAAAGATGCGCACAATAGACTCTTATAGTCGAATCTTCTTTGGACTTTGCTCATAGTGGGAGTTGTAGTACATCGAGCTCTAAAAGAAAAAAAACTTATTTGAGTTTAGTATGATGTAACAACAACATATCCAATGAAATCTCACGATTAAAGTCTGTGGAGGGTAAAATGTACATAGACATTACCATTGCCTCATAAAGATAGATAGACCGTTTCTAGAAGATTCTAGTCTAAAAAATATCAAGTCCCAAAGCAGAAGGTACTAGATATGAAAGCACATGGTAATATATATAATACAGTAAAAGTAACAAATATAAGTCAGACAATAACAACACAAGATATAAAGACACGACTAATCCTACTAGTTTACTATATCACAAGGTCAAACATCAACCTACCCTTACTAACCTATTAACATTCTACCCTAATACACGATCTCCATTCCTTTCTATCTAAGGTCATGTTCTCGGTGAGTTTAAAATGATAATATTTTTGAAATATGATAAGAAAAACAATACCTTAATTAAGACCAAGTCTAAAGTCCTAAAAACCAAAACCATAAGAAATTGAATAATGAATATAAAATAGAGATAATATGAAGCCAAGTCTAATTTTTCCCTTTTAATTTACACATGATTTCTAATTTTTATCCACCAAACAAAAGCTAATACTACTCCCATTTCAATGCAAAATTAACTAAATTAATTATCATAAATTAATATTATCCACAAATATTATACATGGATAAAATTTCACTTTTCAACTTTTTTTTCCCTTTAAATTCTCTCCATCATTACATCTCCTAATAAATTGCCTATTTTGTGGATAATTATCATTTTCATCTCTTATAAATACCTTATATTATTTTGTTTTTAGAAAATCAACAAGCAAATCAAAGGAAAAAAAAAGAGCAGGCAACAAGTTTGCCTTTGCTCACGTAGAACAAGGGAAAAAAATATTATAAAAACAAAGAAAAAAATTTACCAAAGGTCTTTCAAGAAGAAGAAGAAAAAAAAAATTATTGATTTTTTTTTTTTTAAAAAGGCCTTTGCTTTTATATCCCTTGAAATTATTCTTGTTTATCCACACCACTATCAAATAGAAATAATTCACAAAAGAATTTGTATATAAATTATTCTAATAATTATCATTATTTTATTTTTTAAAAATAAAAAAGTTAAATATTTTATTTTTTCATAAATTCATAAAAAGATGGCAGGAGGATTTGTAGCAAGTGGTGCTAGTGGTGAATATGAAGGAAAAGTTACAACTTTTGTTATTATGACATGTTTGGTTGCTGCCACAGGTGGTCTACTATTTGGTTATGATATTGGTATCTCAGGTAATATATTTTATTTTATTTTGGAAAAAAATTAATTATTTTCTAGAAGAATATTTTTAATTGCGCCAAACACGTTTTCTATCTATGAGGACACTACAGTAAAAATATGTTTGATCAAGAACAGATAGTAAAATGCATATTTTAAATATCCTTTTCATTGTATCTTCGCCTATATTTTTTAGTCGTCCAAAATACTATAGTAAAAATGTGTTAGATCAAGAATATGCTATAAAATACCCTTTTATGAATGTTCTTCGAATTACTCTCTATCTATTAGGACACTATAGTAAAAGTGTGTCAGATCAAGAACAGATTGTAAAATGCATTTGTAAAGTACCCCTTTCATTGTATCTTCGCTATATATTTGTAGTTGTCCAGGACATTATAGTAAAAAAGTGTGTCAGATCAAGAACAGATAGTAAAATGTATTTTTCAAAAACTCCTTTCATTGTATCTTCGCTATATATTTTTAATCGTCCAGGACACTATAGTAAAAATGTGTCAAATCAAGAACATGTTATAAAAACCTTTTTATGAATGTTCTTTGAATTACTCTCTTTTCATACTTTCGCCTATTTTTAGCCATCATCAAAATCGCTTATATGATTTTTCTTGATGATTTTTGATTCAAATTGCAGGAGGAGTGACATCTATGGATGAATTCTTGCTCAAATTTTTCCCAAATGTGTATCACAGGGAGAAGTCCCAAAAGGAAGGGGGAAACCAATATTGCAAATTTGATGACCATTTGTTGCAATTATTTACTTCATCACTTTATTTAGCAGCATTGTTTGCTTCATTTGGAGCTTCAATAACCACAAAAGCGTTTGGACGAAAAATCTCCATGCTTATTGGTGGTCTAATTTTCTTAGTAGGCGCCACCCTGAATGGTATAGCCATGAACTTGGCTGTACTTATCATTGGGCGCCTATTGCTAGGTGTTGGCATTGGTTATGCCAATCAATCTGTCCCGGTCTACCTCTCAGAAATGGCTCCACCTAAACTTAGAGGTGCGCTCAATGTGTGTTTCCAAATGGCTATCACAATTGGCATATTAATCGCGAATTTGGTCAATTATGGTACCGCCACCATGAAGAAAAACGGTTGGAGAGTGTCCCTTGTGCTCGCGGCTGTCCCTGCTATTATCATGACAGTAGGAGCTGTTTTCCTACCAGACACACCTAATTCATTGATCGATAGGGGCCAAAAAGAGGAAGCAAAAGTTATGTTACAAAAAATTCGTGGTACAACCAACGTTGACAATGAATTCGAGGACCTTGTTATAGCAAGTGACCAATCTAGGCAAGTCGAAAATCCATGGGGCAATATAGTCAAACCTAGGTATAGACCACAATTGACAATCGCCCTCTTGGTTCCATTCTTCCAACAACTCACCGGTATCAATGTCATTATGTTCTACGCCCCTGTCCTATTCAAAACACTTGGATTTGGAGATGGGGCTGCGTTGATGACAGCTGTCATCACCGGACTCGTCAATGTTTTCGCCACACTTATATCCATATTCACTGTTGATAGATTTGGCAGGAGAGCCTTGTTCCTTGTGGGTGGTACCCTCATGATCGTCTGTCAGGTAACAGTTTAAAATTACTCGTTAATGGTTTATGACTTCGCCTTCTAACCTCCATTTATACAGCAAGAATTATTTTTATCCTCTTTCCACAGTATAATTTTTTGATGAAGGAGATTCAACTGCAGTCGCAGATAAAACATACAATCAACATGTTCAATTGAAACCAATATTTTTTACACGAAGCATAATAAATTATTTTTATTTTTAAAAATTTTAAATTTTACCCCTCCGACCTGCTTGAATCAAAACATAGACTATAATATTTACTACTCTTTCCATCCCATATTAGTTAACAATCTTTCTAAAAATAGTTGTCCCATATTAGTTTTCACCTTACAAATCAAGAAAATATTAATTAACTTTTTTTTATATTACCCTTGCAATCAACATTTGTTTGTAAAATCCCCAAAAAAGTATTCTAGGGAGTGCAATAGTAAAATTATTTCCTTATATATAATTTCTTCACATGCGTGGGAAAAAGAAAAAATAGATCAACTAACATGAAACAGATGGAGTAGTCTCTCCATTCTATATTAGTTGCTCATGTTACTATTAAATAATTGTCTATTATAGAATTAAATAAATTCTTTCCATTTTACCTTTACAATTAATATATTGCCAAGTTCAAAAAGGATTTCTAATTTCTTGAGAGACGTGAAAAAGAAAAAGTGACTGATGGAGTACTATTATGAGATTCACATAATCCTAAACAACTTTTAAACTTGAGAATCTGAACTCTGTTTTTTCGTCTTGTTGTTATAGATTGCGGTTGGTTCCATCATAGCTAGTGTATTTGGAATGAATGGTCTAGGTTCATTCAGCAAGGGACTTGGAAATATTACAGTAGCATTTATCTGTGTATATGTAGCAGCATTTGCTTGGTCATGGGGACCATTAGGTTGGCTTGTACCTAGTGAAGTTTTTCCGATGGAAATCCGATCAGCAGGCCAATCGATTAATGTCTCCGTGAACATGCTTTTCACGTTTATCATCGGGCAACTCTTCCTCACCATGCTCTGTGAAATGAAGTTCGGATTGTTCTACTTCTTTGGTGGATTTGTTGTCATTATGACGTTGTTCATCTTCTTCTTCCTCCCCGAAACTAAAGGTATTCCTATCGAGGAAGTAACCCGGATATGGAAAAATCATTGGTTCTGGAAGAAGTACATGCCAAAGGACGATAATAATGCTAATGTTTAGAAAAATTGTTCATCGTGATCATGAGTGACAACATGAACAATCTCTCGTAATACTCTCTACTAGGATTGAAGATCGTAAATAATATTGTTGTTGATTTTTTTGATTGTTGTTATTATATATTATGATTGATTTCATTTTTTGGTTAAAAATTCCATTATGAATAACCTACCACAAGATAATTTGTTTATTCAAATTAATTCGACAAATACATGTAATTTAAAAGAATATATGAGTGATTTATAAACAATATCGATCAATGTGAGATATCAGATAGTATTATACCTATATAAATAATTACAAAAGGGGTGATAGTGAAAATTAATATGACGATAAAAAGAGAAATAAATTTAATTTTTTCTCCATATATGCATTCTCTTCTTCACTTCCCCACGTGCATATTTGAATCAACAAAACTTATTGTTAAAAACTTAAATTAAGCATCTAAAGCTATAGTTATGGGCATATTTTGGAAATCACTCTTTTGGTAAATGTTTTCTCTCCTAAAAGTTTGATCAATGTTATTGAGTTTTTTTGTTACTTTAAAATAATTTTAATTAAAAAATTCATTTTTTCTCCCTTGAGAAAATATTAGTTTGGGTTTAATTTTTTTTTTCAAAAAAAAAAACTATTTCATATTCATTTATGTTTTAAGATATACTTTTTGTTAATTAAATATTTGTTCTATTGAGGTCTTATAATGATCTTCAAGCATAATTATTGCTAAGCAGAAGGAAGTGGTGTTGTGGATAAAATTATTTTTTTTTAATTAGAGATCTCGAGTTTGAGCGTTGGGTATGAAAAAATCTTTGGTAGAGGGTGTTCCTCTCAGAAGAGGTCCTATACGACACAAATCCAAATGTAGTCGGACTTTAATGCGAATATCAAATATAAATTCAAATATAGTCGGATTTTAGTGTGAATATCAAATACAAGTGAAAAAAAAGAGAAAAATATGTATTTTATGATTTTTGGTAAAACATGTGAAACACATGTAATCTCTTTATTGACCACTATAGTTAAAAGGGGGGAAATAACAAATAAACTTTGTACTTTATTGTCCACTATAGTTAAAAGAGGAAAAATAATAAATATGATAAATAAACTTTGTATTGAAGTTCATTTGAAAGCCCTAAGAAGGGGATAAAAGTTGTGTACATTGACTACAACAAAATAAATATGATAAATAAACTTTGTATTGAAGTTCATTTGAAAGCCCTAAAAAGGGGATAAAAGTTGTCTACGTTGACTACAACAAACAGGTCATTTAATACGAAAATAGAATGGACCAAACAATTCATCTACAAAATGTAGTTGAGAGCTTCCTTATAACTTTCGTGGCCAATCAAGTAGGATGACTAAGTTGGTGTAAGTGAAATTAGAAATTAATTTTTTTTCATCAGTAATTTTTTGATTGAGTTCATATTATATATATTGTCATGTGATCAAAAGGTGACAGTTCAAGTCTTAAAAATAGCTTTTGGTAGAAATATAAGGTAAGACTATGTATAATAGATTCTTGTAGTTGAGCCTTTCTTCAGACACTACACATAGCGGAAGCTTTAGTGCAATGGACTTGCCCCTTTACATTTAAAGAATAACGTTTACGAATTTCTACATACAACAAACTCTTGTTTGGTCGAGTCCTTCCTCGAACTCTGCATATAACAGGAACTTTAGTGTATCAGGCTTGCCCATTGACATTTAAAGAATAACATCTCTTGTGGCCAACTCCTTCCTCGAACCTTGTGCATAATGAAAGTTTTAGTGCACTGAACTTCACTCCAACTATCGTCCATGTACGATCCATACTAGATCTGACTAACTGCTCATCTTACCTCCTCTACGTTCTTGAGAACCTATCTTTATCTCAGTAGAGTCTTTCAGTGGCACATTTCGATCCTCTTCCCCATTACTTAGAAAAAGTGAATCACCAATTCAAGTACAAAATACTACAATTACCACCTGGACAATTAGATATCCAACCCGTAATTGTAACGATCCAATTACAAGAGCGAAACTTTACCAACTGAGCTATATCCCCGAGCCAAGTGGAGCATGCATGATTCTCTTACATTTAAAAGAAAGCGTTCATGAATTTGTTCGAAGATTTTTAAAATAAAAAGTTGTGGGACCAACTTAGATCTAGTAAGTAAATGAATTCATGATCAATTTATTCAAATTTCAAAGTTCTATTGAATCGAGTTTGGTGGGTCCTAGAAAATGGACCCTCACCCTAACAACAATAACTTAAATTCTCCCTTATCTTCTTCTTTTTATTTTTTCCTTTTTAAAAATTATATTTAAATTTTTGCTATTATTTTTGCAGACATAATACATAAACGTGTCCTTTTATTTTGTACAAAGTTAAATAAGTAGACATATACATCATATACGATATATTTCATATATAAACATATCTTTAATTGGTATAAAAAAAGTCATGCCCTAAGTCCCATTAAGCCGGACCGATACCTGTTGCCGATAAAGCTCTGGAAAATCAACCTGTATCTATCCTTTTTCTATACGTATTATAAGGGATTTCTACATTTAACATGACTTTAAGAAAGTAAACCGTAATAACAAGCCGAAAGAAAATGCATATGACTTGGTCGTTGGAGCCATGTTGTCTAAAGTACGAGACATAACCACATTTTAATTTGCATAGTCTACAAAGCCTTTAGATGAGGAACAACATCTTATAAGAGATGGGATAGACCCCGCCTCGATCAACTATACAATACGCAAATATAAGCTCTAGACACACAAAGCTCCGAAGCAACTTGGAGCTCAGTAACAACAACTAGATATCTTGTACTCTTACTGAGGAGATCTACTAGCACATGTACCTGCAACATGAAATGCAGGTTCCCTGTAAGGGACGTCAGTACGAGATAATGTATTGAATACGTAAGGCAGGAAATATTGTATATGAAGTAACAACTCAAATAAAACTATACACTGGTGTAGGATAAGAGACCACATGTAGTTATATTGTGGGATCATGTATTTTATGTTCTTTTTATCACTTTACCTTTACTGTATAATCTCTCCACAATATGTAATACAAATGATCAACTGATCAGTGGTAAATATATATCGGGATCGACCTTGGCTAGGTCAACAAAATAAATATGATAAAGGGATCGACCTTGGCTAGGTTTTTCCTTAACCCCTTAGGCTACCCCCGTGATAGGAACTTCCCTGGCTAGGTGATTCTTTCACCCTTGGGCTAGCACCCATCAATAAGCAACATACATTATCTTTTAATTACTTTTGAGATAATTCTTGTGACAGTCAGAATATTGGAGTTGTAGGAATGTAGATACAATATATGACATGTAAATAATCACAAAAAACAACACCATAGTTTCAGGAGTAGGTTACACAAGTAATAAAATGCATAAGACGTAAAACAACACATGAACTTTATTTAGTAGAATAAACTCATGTATTTGAAGGTGACTATGTATGAGAGCATATGAACAAGTGAAAGAGTTGAGATACGATTAATAGTTGAGTCAGAGTTGGTAAGCACCTTTATGTACCAAGGAGGGATCTATATTTCATGCCAAAATAATACGAAATCAAGTAGCCTTACATACCTCGCTGTAAGATCTCGCTATTACCTCGAGACAACCTTCCCTTTCTCCAAATATTTATCTACAACATAGTAGGTGATAAAACTAGCATTAGCAGCTAATAGAGACATCTTGGCAGCCCAATCTCATAAAAGTATAACATACGGGCAACAAACGTATAATCATAAACCCGAGCGTGTTCTTTTAACCTTTCTACCCCTAATCGTAATTTCTAATGCATATTCTCATATACATATCACGTGCAACCTATTTTAGTGCCATAACAGTTCTACAACAACCCACAAAGGACAACACACAACCATTCTACACAACATACAAATAAGTGGCATAATGTTACGTCCCTTCGTTACATTTCAACGTCGATAATTCCAAACCTGTTTCAACTTTAACCAAACTGTTTCTATGACTTTTTACACATAAAGCCAGTCTTACAATAGTCCATAAATGCTCCCAAATCAGGTGAAGGTCATGACACAATAATTCTCAATTTTCAGCTCATAAGTTTCTTTTAAGAGTACAACTAAGATATCCTACAACAAATCATCTTTGTGGACTGTAACAATGGTGAAACAGTTTGGTTACATCATTATCAAATCAACCTTTGTTAAAGACATATGTCTTACTTCATAATACATCCAACCAAGAAGAGAAAAGCCTATTAATTAACAAGAAAAATGTACAACAATCCTTAGGATAAAAGTTGTCCAAATTTCCAGCACAAGCATAACTAACACATAGATCTTATTTTTTATGGAACAAGTATAACAAATACATGAATAATTTCGTTTACCTTACCCTTCAAGATCCAGGTTTCCTTAACACTAAAAAGTTGTATTGGATGCCTTGTGAAATGAATTAGAGAGAAAATGAAAAATTTTGGGAAAGCTGAAATTTTTCAAAGTGAAAATGACTTAGGAGCTGCTTTCACTCTCTTGTTTAAGGCATATTGGACAACCTACTGTAGAACTTTTGACCATATATTCCCTCATGCTATCAAGTGGAATATACTGCAACTTGGACCTCACATTTGGGCCTAAATGGGTCTCAAAGTGGATGGGCTTTGACTGCCCAATTTCCCAAATTTTATTTCACTTAGTTTAGGTCCAATTAGTCAAGTGAGTTGTGTTGTCCTTGGGCCCTTTTTATTCTTCATTTTGGGCTGTAAACATAGTCCATTTATGATGGTAAGACATGAGTTAGAGTTACACCCTTAACACAAATTTTATCCATAATCGGACTTGGACAAATTCGATGTTGAGCCTCGTCTCCATTTAGCTAGATATCTTGTACTCTTACTGAGGAGATCTACTAACACTTGAACCTGCAGCATGAAATACAGGTCCCCTATAAGGGACGTCAGTATGAAATAATATACTGAGTATGTAAGGCAGGAAATATTGTATATGAGATAACAACTCAAATGAAACAATGCATTGGTATAAAAAATTAAATAAGTAGACATATACGTCATATACAACATCTTTCATGTCAGCTCGCTTTAGATATTTTCTAAGTAATTTATTATGCTACGTAGAACGCGTGTGTCTCTTGTTTAATTTTAAACATATTTAAGTATTTGCTTGAACATTCAAGTTGTAATTTGAGATCATAATTTAAATCTCACTTATGACTTTGTATATATATATAAACATGTCAATTTCGTATAAGTTAAATTTCAAAAAAAAAAATACATATATTTTTGTGTCAAAAAAACTTAAATCAGTATCTTATTTTTGAATTAAAACTTAAAATTAACACTTTTGGTCATCTCAAATTTTTTGCCTTTTCAATTGTTATGTCCACAGTTTAGTCTATAATGATCACTCACCTTCTTCTTGTTACCTAAAAATAACAACTCTATGATAAAGAAGATGAGATGAAAAAATTTATATTTACTTTTTAAATATCAATTTTATTATTAATAATTGATATTACAAGAAGGAAAAATATGAATTATTATTATATGAAACGTGATAAATCTCTTGATATAAAAAAAAGTAAATAAAAAAAGATAGATCAAAAGAAATACAAAGATATGTGATTTATCAATCTATCGTGATAAAGTATTTCAAAAAACTTCGCTTGATAAAATTACATAAAAATTACTAAAATTTTGGAAATATTGGCAACTTGCAAAATTTTCACACTTCTAAAAAAAGTATACAATTAAAAATTTTCAAATTACAGAGTCAAACAAAAGATGAATCTGATTTCATATTATATATCTAAAAACATTTTCAACTAGAATTTTCAAGTTTAAATTTTGATACGAGATCATCTTTATTAAAAGATAATTTATTACTTCAATATAAAAATTTTTGCATCAATTTTGAATTTAAACAACAATAGCAATAACAGGTGAGGAGATCTTACCCTATCTCATAAAAATAGAGAAGTTTTTTTCGAAAGACCTTCAACTCAAATATATTGATTTTGAGTTTTATCGATTTTTAATATAGATATTGAGACAGTAAAATTCTACAAGTGGGGTCTGATGAGGATAAAATATACGCAGACATTATCACTACCTTACAGAGATAGAGATATTATTTTCGAAAGACTGTCAACTCAAATACATCAACTTTGAATTCAATTGATTTTTTATATGGATATCAAACACTGAACGTAAAATATTAAACATGGTCCCACCCTACCATGTGCCCTCTTCCTGTCTCCACCAGCTCCTGCCTCTCAATCATTTGACCCCCCCCCCCCCCCCCCCCTTTGACCCCCCCCCCCCCACCCGTCCTCAATTTCTTCTGTATAATTGGTGTTTTAGGTTTTATCACAGTAGAAAAATTCTATAAATGGCGACGTCGGTAGAACCAAACGGCGGCGTTTTACTCGATTCTTCCGGCTCAGGTGGAGTTGCTACCAATAGTAATGTTGCTCTCAAAGTGAAGAAACCGCCGGCAAAGGACCGACATAGTAAAGTTGATGGAAGAGGAAGACGTATAAGGATGCCAATTGTTTGTGCAGCTAGGGTTTTTCAGCTCACTCGTGAATTAGGTCATAAATCCGATGGACAAACGATTGAATGGCTGTTACGTCAAGCTGAACCGTCGATTATAGCAGCTACTGGTACTGGTACTATACCTGCTAGTTTCTCGACTGTTTCAGTTTCGTTGCGGAATTCGATTTCTTCTGTTTCTGTTTCTGCTCCGGTTGATCACAAGTCGTTGTCGGTACCGTCGCCGTCGTTGTTGCATCCGTTGATTTCTCCGGCGCCGTTTTTGCTGGGAAAGCGTTTACGGTCTGAGGAGGATGATGGCGGGAGTGGGGATAAGGATGTAGGTCCTACTGCTGGGTTTTGGGCTGTTCCTGCTAGGTCGGATTATGGGCAAGTTTGGAGTTTCGCTGCACCGCCGCCGGAGATGGTAGTGCCGACACATTCCGCGGCGGCGGCGGCGGGGGTGTTGAATTCACAGGCGTCGAGGTTTATTCAGCAGCAGATGGAAGAGGCATCAGCTGGTAGAGTTGGGAATTACTTTCCTATAGCTCAAGGGCATCTGAATTTGCTGGCTTCTCTGTCGGGTTCGGGTACTGAACCACCGCCTTCTTCGGGGAGAAGGGACGACGATGGACACTGAAGATAATATGAAGTATTTGATGTAATATGTATAAATTGAGTATTGTTGTTCTTGTTTGCTGTATTGATAATTTTTAGGGATTAGCTAGTGTAGTGAGAGTGAGAAATGGAGCTAGGTTTCCTGCAATTTGTTGAAATCATTGCTAGGATTAGAATGTGTGCTTCTTTCCATCATTGCATTTGTTAGGGTTCCAGTTTGTTTAAGTTATGAGTGATTTAGCCATGAAAAGAGAGATAAGAAGACGAGTCGCAAGAATCCAAGGGAGTTTCTTGTGATCGATGAATTTGGTTGGAATTACCACTACAGGCACAGAGCTACTGAATAAGTGCTTGGCCATTTCGATAATGGTGAGTGGAGAAGATAGGTATTTGTGTGTGGTCTACGAAAACTTGTAGTTCCGCATGCATGTTTTTTGTAACGAAACCATGGAGGTTTCTGATGAATTGAATTCTGTAATTTGTTGAAACTTATCTTTAGTGTGAGATAATGATAATCTCCGAAACTCAAATGAGTGTTATGGAATTTGTTCATTTAGATACTTTCTGTTTCTTGATTGAATGATTTTTCTGTGTTCTTGCATATGAAAAGGTTCACTTGTCACTGGTGACGTGATGAATGATGAGGTGTATCATGAAATCGTTGGAGTGTATTAATTGAAATCAATAGAGTGCTGTGGACGTTGTAATTATGACGTTGTCTAGAGCCTTGATTGAACAGAGTTAATGCTTTTGACATGTATTAGCTGGTTTCGAACCCCATACACCATAATATTGCTCAGTAGTGTACTTCCAAAGCTAATTTTTTTGAATTGATGTAATATTTCACATGTTTAGCATCATCATGTGTTATTTCAAGTTGGAGGAAGAGAGTAGTCGTGCTGCAGTATGCTGTAGTTTTTTCCTCATAATGCAGTTGAAGAATTCCATTCTGGAGCATCGGAGCTTGAGGCTGCTATTCAGCTTTTTGCGTTTTTGTTCGGTAACATGTACATTATGTCTATTTAGTGATTGTAAAAGATTACTTGGCTTGAAGATGGGCTGATATTTAGAGGACTCACATGGGTTTGAAAGTTTCACCTCACTAAATGTTACAAATTTGATGTTTTTGCTGATTGAATTCTTATGCTAGTTCTGAAATGAGTCTGTGAAAGAAGATCAGATTGAACTCTGTTGCCTGGCATTGTCTGGACTTATGGAACTCATCAACTACGACGAAGACTTCAGCAGGTAATATCCTTTTCTAGGGGGTAAACAACCGTACATCATTTTAAATAGTTGAGCAAATGCTTAGAGATTATTAAATGCTTTGAGGTTCAGTAATTTCTTTTTGAAATCTTGGAATTTTAAGAGGATACCGCACATCTGTGTGGTAATCGGACCTCGAATTTAAGAGAAAAAGAATGATTTGCTAACACTTGGTTTGTTCTAAAAGAATTTTTATGTGCAGGCAGGAAAGTTTACTTTCATCTTCGAAACGTATAGGATGTTCTGTTTTAACTAATATCTAGGTGAAGATTACTAATGTCTGGGAGCGCTATTAGATTTTATCTTTCTTGTTTGATGCTATTTTCAGAAGGAGGCTTGCAGACATACAGTCCAACTATTTTGTTCGGACTCTTCAAAAATGCCACCAAATGTGTGTTAGATCCTCCAAAAGTAGTGCATTTTTGGACTCCACACGCGATAGCTTTCTTCTACATAAGTCTAGTGGAAAGGTACTCAGTCAGCGTCCGTATTGGAAATATGTTGTCTGGCAATGCTAGCTTTACAATGTCGAGTGTTGTTGAATATGAACTCCTTTTGAATATGTCTGCTGAGCTGTGATATCTTATGCATCATCTTTATGGTGCAATCGGTGTATAGTCAGTGGCGAAGCTACTAATCTCATCGAGGGTGTTCAAGATTCGATATACATGTATAAAGAGTAAAATTTGACCTATATATAGTATAATTTTCTGACGAAGAATGTTTAACTGACCATCCTTCGGTCGATATGGGTCTGCCACTGTATATTGTTTGAAGCTCCTTGGTGCAGCTGCAGGTCATGAGTAAGAATTGGCAACTTTAAAGAGCTTTGTTTTGTCCACAATCCAAATGGGCCATATTGACATCTTTACCTCTGCATTTTGCCTCTAGTTTAAGCTTCGATGGACAAAGTTATTTGATATCTGTTTGTTCGTGGGTATGTTAAAATATTCCGTGGCTATATAGTAAAGCTTATTAAAAGTCATTGAAAATATACATCAATTATACAATATTGATTGTTGATATATGGGTTATACACTGAATATACATTTAAAAAATGCATACAGCTTGATTGTAAGTGAAACATACACTCACCATACAACGACCAATCATCTCAAGAACTAATATAATTTGACTATATGTGAAATATATATTGATTATATTTATTAAATTTTTTTTTGATAATTACTTAGTCACATGATCATCTACTGTAATTATGACAAAATAATACTATTTATGGAATTAGTTAATCCAAAATAAGCTATTTTTGTGATTTTATTTCAATCAAATATGAGATAAATCTATTCTAAAACTAATTTCGAAATTTGTTATTCCTTATCTCTCGTATCGAACAGATTTAGGATAAGTAGCTAAGATCAGATTAGAAAACTACACAATTCAACGTCAACTTAATTTAAAATTATTATTAATATCATAGGTTAAGATAATATAAAAATATAAATGTACACCATAAGTCTTACCTAAATCTTAGCTTAATTTTAATATCGACATCTAAACACGGTTAGATTAAATTAATTATTTTAGTGTTCTTTAATAACTTTCTTAATGTAGGTGGAAAACTCCCATGAGTTCACAATGTCAACATCTATTTTTTTGTCGTAATGTTACGTTAGTTAAGTTATCATATGAATATAAGATAAATAATAAAATAAAATTATTAAAAGTAAGTAAAGAAAAATAAAAAGATCACACTAATCCTTTGAAAATTCTTTCTACGAATAGAAAGAGAAATTGGAGTTTTTATATGAAAATCAGTTAATCAAATATAGGATAAATGCATCTTAAAATTAATTCAAAAATTTAATTATTCTTTCTGTCCAATGATAGTTGTTCATAATTGATTTAATATAGAAATTAAGAAGCAGTAGCTAATCGGCATAATTTGACCAAATCATGCTTATTAAATATAAATCTTCTAAACATTGAAAAATGAATACTATTCCATACAAAAGGTAAAACAGACACAAAATAATAAATTATTCATTGATTTTATAAAGGAATAATACAACAAATATAACATGTTTTATTTACATAAAAAATATACAAAAATCATAGAAATATACAATGACTATACAATATACCTTCTCAAAACTCATAGAAAATATACATTAACTATATATTATAAATTACTTATACATGAACTATACATCAATTATACATTACGATACACTCAAAAATTGAATATATCTTGACTATACATGAAATATATACTAACCAGTGGTGGATCTAGGATTTCAATTAAGAAGGGTTCAAAATCTAAAAAAATAAGCATACAAACTAGTTGAATGATGTTCGACATCGACTATATATAGATAAAAGTATAATTTTAACCATATATTAAGTAGTATAATTTTTCACCAAAGAGGGTTCAAATGAAACCCCTGACAAAGGAGTGGCTCAGCCACTGACACTAATTATATAACGAATAATCATTCTTTCAATAATTATATTGATCGAATGACCATCCACTATTTGACAAGTAAAAATAGACGGAGACATATGTTGAGTAAAGGGTGACAAGGTGTACACGTGATAAACACGTTTAAGAATAAACCCATAAATACAAGAAATTTGAAAATTATCAAAAAATTATTCCAAAAAAAGAAACGTAAGCCATTTCTCAATATTGATCTAAAATTAGTTTTCTTGTCCCTCAAAAAATGGCAGTGAATCCAAAATTATTTCTTCATGGAATGCCAGTCCCATTTCTCAATGAATTGTTCGTTTTTGCAACAGATGAAATTGAATTTGAGATCAATAACATTCCCGGGTACTGATTTTTCCATTCTGTATTCTTTATTTTTTTGAATGGGTTTTATCTTGTTAATTGTTTCTTGAATCAATCTGATATAATTCTTGAAATTAGCATCTTGGGTTGACAAAAGATTGCTTTTCTTTTAGTATGTGCATTTAGTTTATTGAGTGCACTACCCAAGTATGTGTATGATGAACTCCTTATAAGATTTGGGTAATTTTTTTGAGCTAGTTTTTGGGTTGCAAGGTGGGCTCAAGATTGAATTTTGACATGGTATATGACATGATCGCAACTTTATATTATCGAGGACATGACGTTAGATAGGAAAGAGTGGCGGTCACTTCAGGTGTAGGACTAGTGTATGTGCTCTTGTAGTTCTTGTATTTCGTTTATCATGTTAGTTTGTTGTTGTTATTATTTCATTTTTGTAGGCTTTATACTGCTTATTTTTATTATCCATTATGCTTTCTTCACTATTTGTTCTTTTTTATTTGAGATTGTTGCACTTAAGCTGAGGGTCTTTCGTAAATAGTCTCAGGTAGTGGTAAGATCTGCATACACGATACTCTCTTCGTTATCCTACTTCGTGGAATTTTAATGAGTATGTTATTGTTGTTGTTGTTGTATATGGTATAATGATTAATAAAGTGGATTGAGAAGGGTCTTTCGAAAACAGTCTCAGTTAGTGGTAACGTCTGTGTATAAGATACTCTCTCCGTTATCCTACTTTATGGAATTTTACTGAGTTTGTTGTTGTTGTTGGTATGTGGTATAATGATTAATGAAGTGGGTTGAGAAATATGATGTGTCAGGGCAAATCTTAGCGGACACAAATATTAGGTGATTTACTCTTCTAAGTTTCAGTGGATAGAGTTACTCGATGGTTGTGTTGGTGGAAGGTAATAGGTAGCACATGGAATTAGTTGAGCTGGTCTGAAAATGAATTGGGTACAAATTTTTCTTTTTTAATTGGTTTTATCTTGTTAATTGGTTCTTGAATCAGCCCAAAATGCTGATAATTCTGGAATTAGGATATTGGGGAGTTCTTTTAACTACCTGAAAGAATTTGAAGTAACGTTATAATTGAGCTTAATTTTCACATGATTGCCTTTTTATTTCTAAATGCATTAAGTTTATTGAGTGAGTCACCCAAGGATGTGATTTACGAAATGGGTTGAGAAGCATGATGTCCTCGTGTTCAAATTCCACGCTTTGGTGGATAGAGTTATTCGGTATCTATGTGTTGGTGGGAGTTAACAGGTAGACCGTAGAAATAGTGTGATATGTGCAAGTTGGTTTGAACATTAAGTGGGCGACCATTGATTGAGCTACCTTTATTTTAATCGGTTCATTTCGTTACTTGGTTCTTGAATAGATCCAAAATGCAGATACAGTCTTGAATTAGGATCTTGGGTTTAATTAGCTGTAGTTTTTGAAGTATATATATTTGTATAGTTATGCTTAATTTTCACAAGATTAAGTAGATGCGTTAAGTTTATTGTGCGACTGTGGATGGAGCGGATAGCTGTTTGTTGTTCTATACTTGTTGCTTTCTGTCTGTATTTAGTCTTTTTAACTAATTAATGATATCCGAGTTGACACGAATTGTGAATATTTTGCTTTTGCAGTCTAGGAGAAGTACAAGCAAAAGGAACAATCTACTTGTCGGATATCCGGATGGTCTTTGTTGCAAAGAACCCTCGGGACAACTTTATTGCTTTCGACATTCCCTTGGTATGTAATGCTCATCCTTCTAGCTTCTGATTGCCTGGTTCTATAAGAAATATATGCCTTTTGAATCACGTGGGAAAAATGGTTTTTGCCCCTAATTCGCTCCATTGTTTGTTTGATTCGTTTCTTGTTTATATTTAGTTGAATTTGTACCGATTAAATTGCAATACGCGAGAGCTTATGTCCTTAGGTTCCGGGATAACCATATTCAATCTTTTGTTTAAATATCTCTAAATTCTAGAGTGGCTAGTCTTCTTATGTTATAGTCTTCTAGGACTATATTTCAAGTTGTTGGCCGGTAAGTTTTAACTAGCTTTATCTTACTTATCCTTCCTTAGTAGTAGTCGTAATATTTCTCTTGTAGTTTCTTGTCCTTTGATTTCCGTTATTATCGGTTGTTTCCTGTCCTTTTTACAGAATGTTTTGTCTTGCTTTCTATAATATCTTGTCATGGTTTCTTCACTTTGTTATTCCGTCTTCTGACATGCTTTGATATGCTTTTTCTTGAGTCAAGGGTCTACTGGGGTAAGGTCTGATGCACTCTGCGCTACCCAAACCCCACTTACGGGACTACATTGGGTATATTGTCATTGGTTAGTTCAAATTAAGCATATCGCCTGTGTTCGATTCCTGCATTTGTTGTCTATTTTATTGTTAGTTTGGGTAACTGTCTTAGACTTGAACTGTGTTGTTGAAGGCTGTTAAGCCCTGTAGCTAGCTGCGATACGGGTTGTGCAATTTTCCTCGTTAAGCGGTGCATCTGTGTAGGCACAAGGCGTTAAGGTGTGCATCTCATCACCCATATGCTCTATTTTGAAGAGAGCAACACTGCATAGTTGTTGTCTGGTTTTTGATACACGTATAATCTTTTATCATTCTCTCTCGAACACACGTTATTTCACTCTTTCTGCTTAAAGCACTAATGAACTTCCATATTTTTCCCACTGTTCACGTTTGGTATCGCTGCACTCGGATGACTACCATGAGGTGATGTGGGATAGTTGAAACATTTGATTCAATTCAATCTTTTCGTAGTCAAGTTGCGCTTGGCTTCTATATTCATGTGACTTGATTAAAAAATGGTCGAAGTAGTTGAATAGGAGCAGAGGTAGATCCGACATTTAGAG
>DF359277.1:51222-78649 GCA_000787875.1 Solanum virginianum | reverse complement strand
AGGGGCTCAGGGGGCGCTGAAACTTAGATGCTATGGCCTTACACCCATGTAGAGCTTGAACCTTAATCATGTGATATTGGGAGTTGAGTTCCTTTGTGGTTTTGTCAGCTTGGTTGTGCGCAAGTGTACCTTTGGGGCTTGTGGGGCCCATTTGTCATGCAAGCATAGATATTAGGGTCTTGCACCCACGTACACATGATGCCTCAATTCAGTGAGAGCTGCAGTATGGGCCTACTCAGTCTTTGTCTATAGGTATCATTACACATCACCTTGGGTGGTTCACTTGGGTTTTAGGGATTTTGCAGATATGGTTATTCCTTGATATGAGTTCTATTCGCTATATTTGCTGCAATCTCTATATTTGAGCTTTTAATATGTATATCATTTCACTCAGTTGGTCGATAATGCCTATTGGGTGCCTTATTTTGCTGCTCACCCCCTACGTTCTGCATCTTCCCATGGTGCATGTCCAGGTTCTAGCCACAAATGCTGATTTTGGGGGATTCGTGAGCCATCAGAAGACACTTGGTGAGTACCGACAACTCTAGCTACTTCGCAATCTCCTTTCTTTTATATGGTCATCTTTTGTATCCATACATTAACCTTGTACAGTGTAGTGACATGTATTGGTAGGAGTGCTCTTAGCTATGTATATGTTATGACTATTATTATATATGTATGGGTACGTGCTTGTGTCTATTGCGACTCTATTCAGTTGACTTCCAAGTTCTAGGTAAGTTGTGTTAATTTATGTCTTTGTATCTATTATGGTTGTGCCTAGAGATCTAGGATAGGTACCCTGGGGTTGGGTAATTGGTTTGCCTATAGGTGGATCTAACATACGTCATCATGATCGAAATCGGATCGTGACAGAATTTCATCTAAACCTACAAAGGTACATAACACAAATATTAAATGAAGTGGATGACAGATGCCTTTCTTCACTCTTTATAAGGTTCACACCACAATTTCACAATCTATTGTCTAATATTGTTCCCCTTAAATGTGTAATATATATACCAAAATCTACAAAGTATTATATGATATAGCTATGATGATATGATTACACACTTTTATACATAATAGTATTTAGAATATATGAATTAATAATTGCCCACTTCTATATTTGAATTCCTGAGATCTTTAGGTTAGAATTTACACGATATGGCCTTACCAAGTGGTTTAAATTGTAGTTCAATAAGTGTGGATTAGTATGCAATTATAAGGAAAAGATAATTTGTCACAGAAACACTCGAACACAAAATGTAATAAGAGAAAATTTGCTAATTTTTTTTTTATTTATATTAACAATAGGATGAAAACAGAGTGAGGTTTCAAATTAACCCTACATTAACTTTTGAGTTTGTGGTTACCACATACCAGGCACAGAAAGCAGCTTCAATTTCTACAACAGCTATAAATTTATGGTGAGTCAGTCATCTAGCCTTGTTCTATTATTCTACGTTCTCCAATGGTGGGGCATACAAGTGAAGAGAATCAAGATTGCAAAATAACCAGGAAAGTATGTCAGAACAAAAAATGGAACTTACATCTGGCACTATGATCAGCTTAGCAAGAAGACAACATCTTTTTTAACAATTCTGAGCATTCTTATAATGTTGCAAGGTAGTGTGCATGGTATTACCAGCTTAACCCCCCAACAAAGGGGTCATGTGTATTAAAGAAGAACAGATAAGTGAATCAAGGATAGAAGACAGTAAGGGGTGGGGACATATAGGAGAAAAGGTGAAAGAGGTGGGACTTTTGATAAACGTCAGAGAGTGAGCAAAGATACCTGCAGTTTTGAGGAACTCGCCATGACAATTCTAATGATGTCTTCAGTATTGGTGGCAAAGATAAGAAGTTTTTCCTCGCGGGGGATGCGCCCCATCGTTATATCTGTATATTGAGGCGCTAAGGTCGGGTGTCATGGCTTGACACAATATGGTACTTTTAATCGAGGACCTAGTTGAGACATGGTATTTCGGGTCAAGGATCCAGCTAATTATCCATGGATCTCCATCCCAAAACAACAATTAGCATTCATTATACATATAACATTCAAGTCTTTGCTCAGTTCACAAAAACCACCAAAATATGTTGTATCCAAGAATCTCATTTTGAGATCAATATCAATAATGAAAGAATCATACTTTATATTGTTGAGAACATCTTGATCATGCAAATTTGGATATTTTCTCGTGAGGTGTACTAGAACTTGTAGAACTCAATAGATCTGTTATTTGACCTCATAAATAAGAAGCCACCATTAGGTCTATTCTCCACGTCTTCAGGGTTCCCTAAGAAATGATCACACGCTATCTGAAAGTCTTCATCCTCATAGAAATGAGAAAATGGATCTCTAAACCACGTGACATCAGTGTCCTAGGAAAAAAGAACCAATGAAGTGTTTTGAGTGTCACATGCAAGAGACAATGGAATTGCCACTCTAAACTAGATGAAGACAATGTCATTGCTACTCTAAACAATGTTGCATCATAAATTGCACAATACATGCAAGTTAATGAACAAAATTATTCAACCAATTAATGATGATCCTTGTGTTGAGTCCAACATCAGCTCGCCTAGGGATGGGAGGTCTCTTATATGGTCTTGTACAAACCTCCCTTCATGACTAGCTTTTGGGATTGAGTTAGGCCCTAAGATTCATTAACATGATATCAAAACAAGGCCAATCCAATCATTATTCACCTTGTGTTGGACCTCCATTTTATATTGTCCACACTCTAGATGTCCACTCTTTGGGGGGGGGGGGGTTGAGTGCTATATTAGCTCACATAAATATAGGAAGTCCCTTTATATGTTCTTGTGAAATCCTCCCCTCATGAACTAGCTTTTAGGATTGAGTTAGGTCCAAGGTCCATTAACACCTTAAATGCCAACTAAAAAATAATTCCAAAAACGAGCACGTAAATTGGAACTATACTATTGCTCTTTCAAGATAGTACACTTACAAGTCATTTGGTTGATGGGTTTGAAACAAGTAATACCAACAAATTTTTTTTGCATATGATAATACAATAATTGGTAGGCTCCATAAGAAAAATGAAATAGATGTGCATGAAGGCAACGTTTGTTTGGCAGTATTAAATAATACAAGCATACCTGCTAAATTGCACAGACTCTTCACTTTCGGTGTCACACCCCTGGATTCTCAAAAAATACACTACTTTTGGAGAATTTGACAAAAATCCATTGACATTTTTGAAGGGTTCGAGCAACATAGCATATTTGTGAGAATCTATATATTATTTTATGCATGAAAGAATGTGGAGACTACATGTATTAGCAATCGGTCATTAGCTATTAAAAGACGGAAAATATGATTGTAAAGCAAGTAATTCATGTATAACAAACTCTTCATCATTAATCACCGTATAACAATTCCTTCATAATAATTCACCGCCTAAACAATATCTGCATTAGAATCACAGCATGACTAGTATATGAATTTACACCCCTTAGAAGTTTTTGCAAATGATATTAAAGAATAGAATAACGGAAGCAAGGGAAAAGGAGTATCTAGAACAAAATGAGCCTTGAGAACAAGCTCTAAGGATGGACAAAGATGATCTTTCATAAAAGTGATCCTCATTAGTCATGCTTGAGAAGGATAGTAGAGTGCACAAATTCAGTAATAGTTTTTTGATGACAACCAATCCTCATTGATAAAGTTTGCTTTTTGGCAAATTAAGCCGACAAGCTCCACCTTGTGAGCTTTTTCATCTTCCTTTTAAGAATAGCACCAATGCTTTCAAACAAATTGCTCACGGGGTTGGCATGTGAACGACCAAAGGACACACCAACAGGAAAGCACATCAGAAATAAAACAGGATCCACGCACTGCATGGTGCTGGGCGATCATATGTACCATCATCGAAAAGAAATTTGAATTGCGATCAATGCAATGAAAATGTAAAAGGCTTCGGTTAGTCTGCTTTAAGCCCCTGAATTTCATATAGATCTCCTAAAGTAACGAGTCTTGCGAGCTTTGCTCTAATCGCTGAGCAACAAATGAGCAAAGAAAAAGAAGTATCAGAGATATAGATCAAAGAATATGGATGCATTCTGCTAAAATCTAGAGGTAATAATACTCATATTTGTTTCAACTCTCTTTAATATGAAGAAGGGAGAAACAAGCATCGTCAAAGAGATAATGAATGGCCTTCCATTTGAGGAGTGACTTAACACAGACTTTTGGTGTATCCCCTATTATGTGTCTATACCTTTTGCATACCAATATTTTTCCCAAGTTTGGCCTTAATTTCAGTTGGAAGTGTGCATCTTTTACTCCAAGTATACTCCTTGTTAGTTAGTGAAATAAATTTTTGTGACGAGAGTAGATGTTTAAAACTTTTATTACGTTGAGGCACATGCAAAGCAATTGTTACATGATTACCTGGAAACTTCCAATTGTGACTCATTATATGCAATTCAAAACTGCCACATACCAACTAAATAGGTATCCCACTCTGAAGCCTGATAAACCTCTAAAGAAAAACTCTCATCATAAAAATAATCTAAAACAATTATACACCATGGATCACGAAAATAGTTAGTAAATTGGTAGATTTCCAATTATTATTATTGATATCGTAACAACTTTCAAATAAAGTTCTCAATGACCCTGCAAAATGCTCATTAAAATCCAGCAAAGGAAACATCTCAAAGAGAAGTAGCATTCTCACATTCCCTAGAAAAAAATATGAATCTTTTCCAGTTTTAGGCAGTTGTCAAGTAAGAAAACATAAAATTTCATCTAAACTGTGAGAAATGACAGCTATTCAAATCCCTAAATGGTGATCAAGAAGTGACTCTAGGTTGTATATTTCACAAAACCATTAGAAACAAACTATACATGCCATTTTTGTCTAACAAAGCAATGTTACAGATGCTAAGGAAATCAAGCAACCAAATCATTTCAATATTAGAAACTTGAAGACTTTCACAAATTAAACTTGAAACACATTTTTCTATCAGAGAAATAAAACTAGTATTGAAATCTCTTCTTGTTTTGTAGCTACTAGATAAGTGGAACAACTTGATACTTGAGGAGAGAACAAAGATCATGTTACAAAGCCCAACTTTTTGTATTACCATATATTTACCTATTGTAAGATTTCTTCATATCTACCAATAGCCAAAACAACTATAAGTAGGACAATTGAAATGATGATGATAAGAGTATTAGAATGTACACTGTGAAGACAAAGTTGTATCCCATTTCAAGAACACCCTTTAAGAAGTCGATCCTTGTCCACATCATCTTTAAGTAGTCATGGGTCATGAAGTAAGCTTCCTTTGAAAAGTCAATCCCTTCACTTACTAGTGCATAGCAATGAGTATGTACAGCCAAGCAACGGGAGAATGCCTTTTCATCTAGGGCAACAATTACTAAATCATTCAAAAGCTCTCGGATGTGATTGCCAATTCTAAAGCTTTCAAGAAAGAGATCAATAACAGAATCTGGGGCAGCCCATGCTTCATTTAAGATTGTTAAAATCACAGTTTTATCCACCGTAGAAGCATCTTTCAAAACATTTTCAAGCTTATACTCCTGAGTATCCTGAACCTATAAAGGATTTTACATGAAATAAACGATGTGTGATGCTTTCTCTAACAATGACCTAAATCAATAGAACATCTGTTATCATTTTTTGAATACATTTTGCTTTCTGCAAATGTCTCATTTCACTGTCTCACTGATGTTACCAATACATCCATTTTGTGAAATGGGGATGAGAGGTAGGGGGAGGGTTGAAGAAGAAAAGGCGAGGTGCATGTGTGGTGAGAGAGTGAGGGATCTTTAATCCAACATTTTGACCAGCGATGTAAAGGATAAAACAAGAGAAAGAAGCAGCAATGAATAGGAGCGCCACTGTTTCGACGCGGCGAAGTAACAAAACCGAATTTGCAGCGGCGGCAGTTGTAGCACAATCGCACTGCAATAAATCAGGTAACATCTCCACCAGTGAGAGGTCAGCTTGCTCACGCCCAAAACACCATTCATCTCATAAGCAAGTTATTTAACATGTATTTCTAGGCACTATGAATGGACCATAGTTATTCAAACACAGAGACATGAGGAAATTTTTTGATTCTCAATTTATACATGGAGAGAGACAAGCTAGTTAAAGCTTGCCTCTATTGAGATTAGCATTTTTTTTTTATAATAATAATTTATTTATCTATACTGTATTAAAATCCTGAAAATTCATACAAATATTGTTTGAACTTTTTGCTTTTATTAAAATACTTCTCTTAAGACAAAATTATTCTTTTTACTATTTTTCTTAATTTTATTATTTTATCTTTTATTTATTTAGTTTCAAGAATCCCTTTTAAATTAATATTTCTTTATATTTAGAATTCACTCTTGATTTAAGATTGTTCTACATAAATAACTATCCAGATTATGAAAGAAAAAGGAAAATATTTTTTTCAATATTTAAGACTATGAAATTAACTAAAATTTTGATTGTCAAATATTATCTTAATAAAAGTAAGTAATTTAGCAAATTTAAAAATAAAAAGAGTAATTAAAATTACGTTGAAACATTAAACTACTCTTTTTATATTTATGAGTCTTTTTCTAAAATTAAATTTTAATCGATTAATTATTTAACTCCCAACTATTAAACTCTGAATTATTACTTTATGTATTCATAAACTATTAGACCCCACTTGTGGGATTCCACTGGGTATGTTGTTGTTGTATTCATAAACTATTAACATATCTTTATATAAAGTAATTGAATTGATTTTCTCATCTTTATCCATTCATAATAGATTAAACTATTACATCAAATTAATAATTTGTTTAATTTAATTATATAAATATTTTATTTATTTTAATGACAATTACTATATACATATAACTTTTAGATTGACACAACATATACATGCAAAGCACGTACACTAAACTAATAATAATAATAATAATAATAATAATAATAATAATAATAATAGTAATAGTAATAGTAATAGTAATAGTAATAGTAATAGTAGTAGTACTAATAGTAGTAGTAGTAAATAGTAATTGTCACGACCCAAGCCGAGGGCCTAGACATGGCATGGCGGATGAGGAACCCGAAGGAACCCCAAAAAAGCCTCTTAGCATATCAATTACACATCCTTGGTTGCGGAAGCAAAATAACAAAATCAAGAGAAATAAATAAGGGAACCAGGGCTAAGGGAAGTCTTTAGTAATCATAAAACATTTCAAGAGTCAAGCTCATAGCATAATTACATCTTAATATCTAACAATACCTCTAGTATAGATTGGAGCGAGGGCCAAGACACTCTCCAGGCTCACCCTCATAATAACAAGTGGTCAACATGAATAAGTCTCAACATAGTAAGAGTAGTAGAGATAGTATCCTCGGACTTGAGGACTCACAAAAGCTTAACTCCAAAGCACCGAACTAGCCACGTGGAAAATGATTAAGAGGTGCTCAGGTCCCTACATGGTAATATCATGTAGGCATAGAGTATGCATTAATACGTTTGAATGTACTAGGTATATAAGATGCAATGCAACAAGACATAAGACAATATAGTCAAAATGCATAATCATTTTGTGAAATGGGGATGAGAGGTAGGGGGAGGGTTGAAGAAGAAAAGGCGAGGTGCATGTGTGGTGAGAGAGTGAGGGATCTTTAATCCAACGTAATGGATAAGTATAATAACAATATAGCATGCATGATCAATACTTGAAGTAAAACATGCTCGTAAATCATATAACTTGCAAAATATATATTACATGTGTGTGAAGAGACCATAACAAACATAGACCAAGCGAACTACTACTTGGAATCCAAGCCATGTCACCCTCTTGGAAAGTGATTGAGGTATCCACTCCTCAACAACGTGATTGGGCAGGTCATCCCCGAACAAGGTGATCGAGGTATCCACCCCCAACATGGTGATTGGGCATATCACCAACAACAAGGTGATTGAGGTATCCACTCCTCAGCATGGTGATTGGGCATGTCACCCCCAACAAGGTGATCGAGGTATCCACCCCCAACATGGTGATTGGGCATATCACCAACAACAAGGTGATTGAGGTATCCACTCCTCAGCATGGTGATTGGGCATGTCACCCCCAACAAGGTGATCGAGGTATCCACCCCTCAACATGGTGACTGGGCATCTCACCCCCCCGACAAGGTGATTGAGACATGTCACCCCCTCAACAAGGTGACTGAGCATGTCATCCCCCAACAAGGTGTGATTTACTTGCAACAGCATAGATACTTTTCATGATTTCAATGAATACATGCAAGCCCTTAATCATCATAAAGTCACTTGACTCATAAATCATGTAATAGATCAACAATAACCTGAGAATCCTTGTTAAGACATTTTATCAAACACTTGGTGGGTTCATAATACTAGTTCAAAATCATTTGTAAAACTCCAACATAATTTATAATCAAAATCCATAATAAGGAATACCCATAGAAGATACAACTTGAAAATATGCAATTTCTTAAAAAGGAAGATTGGGCTCCATGGGTGAAAGGACCCAATGGATGAAACCCACATACCTCAAACTTGGGTTTTCTTGAGTTGAGCTTGAAGAGCAATTGAAGCTTGAAGAGAATCCTTGAGTTCCAAAGTTAGGCTTGAAACCCTTGAAATTTGAATGAAATATTTGGTTAAGTTTTGGAAAGGTTTTCGAGAGGGTTTTGAGTGATATAGAGTTGAAAAATGGCTGAGTATGGGTGTTCCTACACATAAGTGGGCATGGGCTATGACCCCAATACCCTCGGTCAAAATAGGAAAATAGGGGAAAAACTGCACTAGTCTGCATCACTAGCACGACGCGGACCCATCGCTAAGGGTCCTTACACTGATCCGCGCCCCTGGCACGTCGCGACCAAGGCGCGGATGACCATTGGAAATCGAATTTTTATGAAAATTATTTTTCGCTATCGGTACTCTAAAATCTGGGTTATACCCATTTCCCACTGAATGTTTCCCCCTGATTGAGAATATGAAGTTGGATTTTCGATATCACCCACAAATTTTGAGATATATGGAAATTACGATTATGGGCATTTTTGAAGCACATTTTGGGGCGTTTCAATATCTCTCCCTTGGGAACATTCGTCCCTAAATGTCAAAGAAATGTGCATAAGGGAAGTAATCATGATGATTTCTGCCCGACATGAATGCAACAAATGTATTTAAACATCATTTTCAAAAATCTCAACATAAATGTCAAAAATCACCATAAACTTGTCAACATAAACTTGAATGCATGCAAAATGACATAAGGGCTAAAACTTAAGACTTAAAATCATATATAGGACTTATATTAGTACCTTCGGCTTGAGTAGAGTGGAAGAGATATGGATATCGCTTTCTCATGTCCACCTCGGCTTCCTATGTGGCACTTTCAACATGTTGATTCCTACAAAGGACCATGATGAACGCTACATCTTTGTTTCTCAACCTCTTTACTTGTCTATCCAAAATCTCCGTCGGGACCTCCTCATTGGTCAAATTGTCTTCTACTACACCCGCAATATCCAAGGGAACTATAGGACTTAAGTCACCCACACACTTCCTTAACATGGACATATGAAAGATCGGATGAACCATGTTTATTTCCATAGGCAACTGCAACTCGTAAGCAACTTTACCCACTCTCATTAAAACTTTATAAGGACCCACAAACCATGGGCTTAACTTTCCTTTCTTGCCAAACTGAAACATACCCATCATGGGTGAGACTTTCATGTAAACCCAATCACCAACCTTGAACTCAATATCTCTTCTCCTCATATCGGAGTAGGACTTTTATCTACTTTGGGCTATTTTTAATCTCTCTCTTATCAACCTCACCTTTTCCAAGACCTCCATGACAAAATTCGGACCTAGCAAAGCTATTTCCCCAACTTCAAATCACCCAAATGGTGATCTACAACACCTATCATAAAGAGCGTCAAAAGGAGCCATACCAATGTTTGAGTGGTAGCTATTGTTGTAAACAAACTCAATGAGTGGAAGATGTTCATCCCAACTACCCTTAAACTCTAAAACACAAGCTTTAAGCATATACTTAAGAGTTTGGATAGTCCTTTCAGCTTGACCATCTGTTTGAGGGTGAAAGGCTGTGGTAAGCTTAACCTTGGTACCAAGACCTCTTTGGAAGGACCTCCAAAAGTGAGAAGTGAATTGAGCACCCCAATCCAAAATGATAGACAAGGGCACCCCATGCAATCTACCAACTCATAAATGTACAACTTGGCATAATCTTTGACACCATAAGTAGTTTAATCCAAAATGATAGACAATGGCACCTGATGCAATCTAACTAACTCATGAATGTATAACTTGGTGTAGTCTTCGGCACCATAAGTAGTTTTGATCGGTAAGAAGTGAGCCGAGTTTGTCATTCTATCTACTATAACCCAAATAGAGTCAAAATGTTTCCTAGTCTTAGGCAACCCAACCACCTACTTCATGTTGATCTCTTCCCACTTCCAAGTAGGAATATGTATGTTTTGGGCTAGGCCACCCGGCCTTTGATGTTCGACTTTTACTTGTTTGCAATTGTGACATCCGGATATGAACTTGGCAATGTCCTTCTTCATACCGCTCCACCAATACACTTCCCTTAAGTCTTTATACATTTTTGTAGAATTGGGGTTAATGGAATAGGGTGAATTATGGGCCTCCTTTAATATCAATTCTTTTAAATCATCCACATTTGGTACACACAATCTACCTTGGTACCTAAGGGCACCATCTCCCCCTTGGGAGAAAACCTCCACTTTACTATTTCTCACCAAGGCCTTTAACTCTAACAAGGCGGGGTGAAGATCTTGTTTTGCCTTTACCTCCTCAATCAAGGAAGATTTAGAACTATCAATTACCACTACACCTCCATTATCTACTTCATCCAATCTAACCCCCAATCTAGCCAACCGGTGAACCTTTCTAGCCACCCCTTTTTCATCATTATCAACATGAGTTAAACCAACCATATTCACCCTACTTAGAGCATCAGCAATAACATTAGCTTTGCGGAGGATATAATGCACACTCATATCATAATCTTTAGGGTACTTTAACCACCTTCATTGTCTCAAGTGTTAAGATCTTTTATGGTGAAAACATAATACGTCAACATGAACCCCATAAAGTAGTGATTCCAAATTTTCAAAGCAAACACCATGGCCACCAATTCAAGATCATGGGTGGGATAATTATTTTCATGCACCTTAAGTTTTCTAGAGGCATATGCTATCACTTTACCACTTTGCATCAAACACACCCCAAACTAATTCTTAAGGCATCACAGTATACAACAAATACTTCCAACCCTTCCAGTAGAGCTAAGATAGGAGCAGAGATAAGTTTATCTTTCAAAGTTTGGAAACTCCTCTCACATTCATCGATCCACATGAATTTTTCTTTTAATCCACACAAATTATGCCTTCCTTTGTGTCAACTTAGTCATAGGAGAATCAATAGAATAGAAGCCATTTACAAACCTTCGGTAATAATCCACCAAACCCAAGAAACTTCTAATGTCCGATAGAGTCAAATGTCTAGGGAAATTTCTAATCACCTCCGTCTTCTTAGGATCCAACTTAATGCCAGCACCCGAGACCTCATGTAACGCCCCACATCATACAATACTAGTACATATAAATGAAACATGATATGACTTTTTAAATTAGCACCAATTTTTAAAAGTTATTGAATCTCATGTTAGAAGGTGATATGTGTGTCTAACGCTGGTGAGGGTTGAGTGTAAATAAGTTTTAAGTCAAATTGAGGAGATCACAGCCCTAAACAAAGAGAAAGAATTGAGGTGCTTTTAAAGATGGTCTCTTATCCTACACCAGTGCATAGTTTTATTTGAGTTGTTACTTCATATACAGTATTTCCTACCTTATATATTCAGTATATTATCTTACACTAATGTCCCTTACGGGCGACTTGCAGTAGGTGAGTCACCTACTTTCTTAGCTTAAACTTGCTAGCTAGACGGAGACAAGGCCTGATATCGAATCCATCCAAGTCCGATTATGAATAAAGTCCGTGTTAAGGGTGAAACTTTAGCCCATCTTTTAGCATTATAAATGTACTATACTTCTAGCCCAAGATATATAATAAAATGGCCCAAGTACAACAAAACTCACTTGGTGACTTGGGCCAAAACTAACTAAGAGAAAGGGGAAAATGGGTAGCAAAGGCCCATCAATTTGCAACCATTAAGGCCCAAGTGAAAAGGGAAAGATGGTACATTAACCACTTTTTAAATAAGGCTTAAAATAGGAAAAGAATGTCGGACAAAGTAATCCTTTAAAAGGGGTTACAATCAGCATCTTCAAGTCATTCTTAGACTTGAAAAATTTTAGCTTTCACAAAGGTTCCTTGTTATTCTTTCTTGAGTTTGTAAAGCAGCCACAAGAAGCTTTATGGGTTCTTGGAGAAGTCCTACACCTTGAGGGTAAAGTTAAGTAAGAATACTTATGTTTTTAGTATGGTTTTATTATGTAAAACAAAAGGCTAAGCTTATTATACCTTTGCTGAAATTGTTGGACAACCTGTGTTCCAAAAGTTGTTGTACATTTTTCTTATTTATTTGGAAGCTTTTCTCTTTGGTTGCATTGATTATGAAGAAAGTCTACTATTCTTAATGACTATTGGTTCTATAATGATGTATAAAAGCTGCTGCACCATTTTTACAATCCGCAAAAGTGAGTTCTTGTGTGGTATCCTAATTGTGCTTGTAATAGGAACTTGTGGGCTGATTGATTAAGGACTATGGTCTTACATCTTCCACCTATATTAAGGACTATTGTTGAATTGTTTTAGGACTAGTTTTATATGTATATATAGTGGGGACTATTTGGTTAAAGTTAGAACAGGTTTGGAATTGTCGACGTTAAAATGTAGCAAAGGGATGTAACATTTTGCCGCCTATTTATATGTTGTATAGAATTGTTAACTGTTGTGCTTTGCGGGCTGTTGTAAGACTATTATGGCACTAAATCAGCTGCACATGTTATATATATGAGAATGTGTATCAGAAAATACGATTAGGTGCAGAAAGTTTGAAAGAATACGCTCGGGTTTATAATTATACGCTTGCTGCCCGTGTTTGTTTTTAATAAGATTGGGCTGTCAAGATGTATTTATTGGCTGTGAATACGCTCGGATTTATAATTATTTGTTGCTGCCCGTGTGTTGTTTTTTAATGAGATTGGGCTGCCAAGATGTGTCTATTTGTTGCTAATGCTAGTTTTATCACCTACTATGTTTTAGATAAATATTTGGAGGAAGGGAAGGTTATCTCTAGGTAATAGTGAGGTCGTACAACAGGGTGCTAATGCTAGTTCTATCACCTAATATGTTGTAGATAAATATTTGGAGGAAGGGAAGGTTATATCGAGGTAATAGTGAGGTCATACAGCGAGGTATGTAAGGCTACTTGATTTTGTATTACTTGGCATGAAATCTAGATCCTTCCTTGGCACATAAAGGCACTTACCAACTCTGACACAACTATTAACCGTGTCTCCACTCTTTTACATGTTCATGTGCTCTCATATATAGTCACCTTCAAATCTACGTACATACGTGGATACGAAGTTACATATGTTCTTGTTGCTAAATAAAGTTCACAAGTTGTTCATCTCATACGCATTTCATTATTTGTGTAACGTACTTTTTTACTGTCATATTGTCTTGTATGATTATCTACATGTCATATGCTACTTCTACAGCCCTACAACTCTAATATTATGACCACGAAAAGAATCATATCAAAGGTAATTGAAAGGTAAAGCATATTACTTATTTATGGGTGGTAACCCGAGGGGTGGAAGAATCACCTAGCCAGGGCCAACCCTATCATGGGGGGTAGCCGAAAGGGTTAAAGGAAAAGCCTAGCCAGGGCCTATCTTGATGTAGATTTACCACTAATCAGCTGGTCATTTGTAATACATACTGTGCACAGATTATACAGTAAAGGCAAAGTAATAAAAAGAACATAAAGAACATGATCCCACAGTATAACTAAAGATGGTCTCTTATCCTACACCAGTGCATAGTTTTATTTGAGTTGTTACTTCATATACAGTATTTCCTACCTTATATATTCAGTATATTATCTTACACTAATGTCCCTTACGGGCGACTTGCATTTCATGCTGTAGGTATAGGTGCTAGTATATCTCCTTAGTACGAGTATAGGATATCTAGTTGTGGTTACCAAGCTCCATATTGCTTCGGAGCTTTGCGTGTTTAGAGCTGATATTTTTGTGTTATATAGTTAGTCGAGGTGGGGACTGTCCGAACCTTTATTAGATACTTTTCCTTATTTAGAGGCTTTGTAGACTATGTCAATTAAAGTGTGGTCATGTCTCGTACTTTTTACAACATGGCCCCAACGGCCTAGTCATATGCATTTCATTTGGGTTGTTATTACTATTTTGCTTTCTTAAAGGAAAGTTGAATGTAGAAACCTTATAATATGTATAGAAAGAACATGGATATAGGTTGGCTCTCCCAAGCCTTATCGGCAATAGGTGTCAGTCCACCTTAACGGGACTTTGGGTATGACAGAAGTAGTATCAGAGCGGGTCATCCTAGGGAGTCTACAAAGTTGTGTCTATGTAGAATCTTGCTTATCAATGTGTTATGCACCACATGTATAAGCAGGAGGCTATATGGCATTTAGGAGTTTTTACTTTCTTTTCATTCTTTAGATCATGTCATAGTGCCAAGTGTAATAGGTAGATTATGTCTAACTCCTAAATTGTTTTGTACAACAAGTATGCCAGAAACTAGGAAGAACGAAGGTAAAGGAAAGGAAGTAGAAGTGGTGGTTGGTATAGCTAGTCAGGTTTGACAATGAAAAGAAGCTCAAGATGAGTCTTCGTCACAAACATCTCCAACTGCTCTAGCTCCTGATAAACCAGCAAGTAGTGAAATTTCCCTAGAACTACCTATCAATGCTGCCATACAAGATCAAAAAAATGTAGTCCAACTATTGACTCATATAGTTGTTGGCCAAGGTCAAAGACAAGAAGGCCCAATTATAGTTGTTGGCCGAGGATACATGACTTCCTTAATTTGGACCCTCTATCCTTTACTAGGTCAGATCCTAATGAAGATCCCCAAGACTTTATAGATCAGATTCAAAGCACTTTAGATGTTATGCATATGAGTGGTATAGAAGCTGTCGAGTTAGCGATATATAGGTTGAAAGGTGTGGCTATATTGTGGTATAAAGCTTGGAAGCAATCTAAGGGTATAGATTGACCTCCAATTACCTAAAAGGAGTTCAGAGCGACATTTTTTTACCATTACTTGTCATTAGAGATCCGAGTGACCTGTGCAGATCAGTTCTTGAACCTCTACCAATGGAATATGAGCGTGAGGGAGTATAACCTTCAATTTAATTCCCTGGACAGGTATGCTCCTAATGTAGTTACTACTATGGCAGACAGAGTTCATCGATATGTGGATAGATTGGATACGTATCTAGTAAGAGATTGTACCATTGCTTCCTTGAACAAAGACATGGATATAGCGAGAATGCATGCTTTTTCACAGAATGATATGTATCTCTTCAGAGACTGTACTATTGCTTCCTTGAAAAAAGACATGGATATAGCGAGAATATAAGCTTTTGCATAGAAATTGGAGGATCAGAGGCAAAGGAGAAGGACACAAGAGTTAGAAAGGGCGTAGTCCAAGAGAGCCAGGTCTACAGGGCAATTTACATCATCCCAAGATGATCTTGGGCCTCGGTTTTCTAATAGACCACCTAGGCCATCATTGTCCTACTCTGCAGCCAGTGCTCCACCTTAACTTTAGGGGTCTAGAAGAAATTAGTTTGGTCCAAAAGGTGAAGGGCAAGGCGCCTGGACAGCAAGATATTCAGCAGGCTAGCAAATGACCCCTATGCAGCCTTGTAAACAGTGTGGAAGAAGTCATTCAAGTATATGTTGTGTTGGGATAGATGCTTGTTATTGTCGTGGTGCACCAGGGCATATGATAAAAGATTGTCCGATGAGGCATATAGGTGATATAGCACAACCTACTAGATCAACTGTTGCATCATCATCATCAGTTCATCCAATAGATTGGGGTCAACAAGCACCTGCGGGTCGTTGTAGAGGTGTAAGAGGGGCAGCTAGCTCTTGCAGAGTCCAGAATCGCACTTATGCTCTAGGGAGTCGGCAAAATTTGGAAGTTGTACATTATCCATATTTTCACATAATGTATATGCATTAATTGACCCTGGTTTTATACTATCATACATTATGTGTACTTCCACTTTCCAAATGAAGCAGTTCTTGAATGGGAAGGCAATGTTAAGGCACCAAAGGGGAAGTTTATCTCTTATTTTATGGCTAAAAAGACAATATCTAATGGGTATATATGTCATTTAGATAGAGTAAGGGATATGGAGGCAGAATGGGAAGTTCATCTCTTATTTTAAGGCAAGAAAGATGATATCCAAGGGGTATATATGTCATTTAGATAGAGTAAGGGATATGGAGGCAGAATCACCAATTCTTCAATCAGTTCCAATAGTGAATGAATTCGTTGATGTGATCCCTGAAGAACTTCCAGGCTTACCTCCAAAACAAGAGGTAGATTTTGGTATAAATTACTTCCAGGCACTCAACCTATTTCCATCCCTCTATATAGAATGGCCCGAACAAAATTGCGTGAATTAAAAGAGCAGTTAAAGGACTTATTGGAGATGGGTTTTATAAGACCTAATGTGTCCCCTTTGGGTTGCACCAGTGTTCTTTGTACACAAAAAGGATGGCACCTTGAGAATGTTGAACTTATGGGAGAAAGGTTTTATCAGACCTAGTGTGTCCCCTTAGGGTGCACAACTGTTATATGTACAAAAAAGGGGATAGCACCTTGAGAATGTTTATCGACTGTCGACAATTGAATAGGGTGACAATTAAGAATAAATACCCCCTCCCTAGGATTGATGATTTATTTAATCAGTTACGTGGTGCCAAATACTTTTCAAAAATTGATTTGAGATCAGGGTATCACCAAGTAAGGGAGAAGGAGAAAGATATACCTAAGACTGCTTTCAGAACATGCTATGGTCACTTTGAATTTCTTGTTATGTCATTTGGGCTAACGAATACACCAGCAGTTTTCATAGATCTGATGAATAGGGTATTCAAGCCATTCATAGATATATTCGTGATAGTATTTATAGATGATATTTTGGTATATTCAAGATCAAAAGAGGACCACGCAAATCACTTACGACCGGTGATACAAGTTCTGGTTGATAGACAGTTGTATGCCAAATTCTCTAAGTGTGAAATTTGCTTAAACTCAGTGGCAATCTTGGGTCATATTTTGTATGATGAGGGAATAAGGGTTGATTCACAAAAGATAAAGGTTGTGAAAGATTGGCCAAGAATTTTGGCTAAACTCAGTGGCATTTTTGGGTCATATTGTGTCTGATGAGGGAATAAGGGTTGATTCACAAAAGATAAAGGTTGTGAAAGATTGGCCAAGACTAACAACACCCACGGAAGTTCGGACTTCCTAGGTTTAGCAGGTTATTACAGGAGGTTTGTTGAAGGTTTTTCTTCTATTTTTGTACCTTTAACAAAGTTGACACATAAGGCAACCAAGTTCCAATAGAATAATGCATATGAAAGGAGCTTCCAGGAGCTGAAAAAGAGGTTAACTTCTGCACCTATGCTAGTACTTCCAGAAGGCACCGAGGGGTATGCAATGTATTATGATGCTTCAGGTGTGGGCTTAGGGTGTGTACTAACATAGTATGGTTGAGTAATTGCTTATGCATCTAGACAGCTATGACCACATGAGAAAAACTATCTAACACATAATATTAAGCTAGCAATGGTTGTGTTTGCTCTAAAAATATGGCGCCACTATTTGTATGGGGTTTACATTGACATATATACTGAACATAAGAGTTTGTAGTACATTGTTAAGCAGAAAGAGCTAAATATAAGACAATGGAGATGGCTAGAGCTAATAAAGGATTATGACGTTGATATACTATACCATTCGGGGAAGGCAAATGTGGTTGCCAATGCTCTGAGTTGTAAGGCAATCATGAATACTGGCGACCAGGCCATGGTAAGTCAAGGAGTGGCTAAGGATCTACGACAACTAGCTGGTTTGGGAGTTTGCCTTATTGAAACCCCAAAGAAAGGGATTGTTGTACATAATGTAGCAACATCTTAATTGGTAATGGAGATCAAAGAAAAATAGTTCGAAGATTTTATTTTACGACGCCTGAAAGACAAGGAAAGTTAGGGTACGATAAAGGGATTTGACCTTACACAAAATGGAGTACTGTATTACCAAAATAGATTATGTGTGCCTAATATTAATGGATTAGGATCAATATGGATTTTGTTACTGGTTTGCCTCGCTCATTTCAGAAGTTTGACGCCATATAGGTAATAATTGACAGACTCATAAAGTCAGCACACTTCTTGCCAGTCAGGAGTGATTATACAGATGAAGAGTATGCTAAGCTATACCTCAAAGAGATAGTCAGGTTACACGGAGTCCCAATCTCTATTATATCTGACAGAGGAGCTCAATTCACTACAAAGTTTTGGAAGTCCTTCCAAAGGAGTTTAGGGACACAAGTGAATTTGAGTATAGCTTTCAACCCTCAAATAGATGGTCAAGCAGAACGTACCATTCAAACATGTGAAGATATGTTGCGAGCTTGTGCATTGGACTTTCAACGTAGTTGGGTGGACCATTTGTGACATATTGAATTTGCCTACAATAATAGCTACCACTAAAGTAGCAAGATGACACCTTATGAAACTTTGTATGGAAGGAAATGTAGATCACCAATTGGATGGTTTGAAGTGGGTGAAACCACCTTGCTTTGGCCAAATCTAGTACAATAAGCTGTGTAAAAAGTAAAGGTAATATAGTAGCAACTAGAAATAGCCCAAAGTTGTCACAAATCATTTGAGGATGTTAGAAGAAGAAGACTGGAATTCTTAGTAGGGGATTGGGTATTTTGAAAAGTGTCTCCAATGAAAGGGATTATGAGGTTTGGTAAGAAGGGAAAACTGAGCCCACGTTACATAGGACCATATCAGATTATTAAAAGGTTCAGACAGGTTGGATATGAACTAGAGCTACCCCAAGAGCTTTCAATGGTTTATCCAGTTTTTCATGTTTCAATGATACGAAAATGCATAGGTGACCCATCCCGTATCACTCCTATTGAGGATCTGCAGGTTACAAAAGATCTCACCTATGAAGAGGTACCTGTTGCTATTCTATATCGTCAAGTTAAGGAGCTAAGGAATAAAGAAATAGCTTTAGTAAAAGTACTTTGGAGAAACAACAAGCAAAAGAAATAACATGGGAGGCCGAGGATGTGATAAAATCAAAATACCCTCACTTATTTGAAGCTAAAGAGGAAGTCCAACATGCAGAATTGGGACCCTAATAGGTATGTGTGATTGAATACTTAGTGTGTTGTCAAAGGTTTTTGTAAGTAAAGGTTTAAACTTGGTTAAGCTATCCAATTGTGCTAACATTCTAGGAAGAATGTTCCTAGGGGGAGGATGTAATGCCTGATATCATAAAATACTAGTGTTAAGCTATCTAATTGTGCTAACATTCGAGGACGAATGTTCCTAGGGGGGAGGATGTAACACCCCACATCTTACAATACTAGTACTACACAAATAAAATATGATATGGCTTTTCAAATTAGCGCCAATTTTTAAAAGTGCTTGAATCTCATGTTAGAGGACGATATGTGTTCCTAACGCTGAAGAGGGTAGAGTGTAAATATGTTTTAAGTCAAATTGAGGAGATCACGGCCTAAAACAAAGAGAGAGAATTAAGGTGCTTTCCGGACTTAGAAAGCTAATAGGTGAGTCACCTACTTGCTTAGCTTGAACTTTCTAGCTGGACAGAGACGAGGCCCAACGTCGAATCCATCCAAGTCTGATTATGAATAAAGTCTGTGTTAAGGGTTTAACTTTAGCCAGATATTTTAGCATTATAAATGGACTATACTTATATCCCAAGATGAATAATAAAAGGGCCCAAGTATAATAAAACATACTTGGTGAATTGGGACAAAACTAACTAAGAGAAAGGGGAAAATGGGTAGGAAAGGCCCATCAATTTGGAACCCATTAAGGTCCAAGTGAAAGAGGCAAAATGGTACATTAACCACTTAATAAATAAGGCTTAAAATGGGAAAAGAAAGTTGGCCAAAGTAATCCTTTAAAACGGGTTACAATCAACACCTTCAAGTCATTCTTAGACTTGGAAAATTTCAACTTTCACAAAGCTTCCTTGTTATTCTTTCTTGAGTTTGTAAAGCAGCCATAAGAAGCATTTAGGGTTCTTAGAGAAGTCCTACACCTTGAGGGTAAAGGTAAGTAAGAATACTTTTGTTTTGAGTATGATTTTCTTATGTAAAACAAGAGGCTAAGCTGATTATACCTTTTCTAAAATTGTTGGACAGTATGTGTTTCAAAAGTTGTGCATTTTTCTTATTTATTTGGAAGCATTTCTCTTTTTGGATGGATTGATTATGAAGGAAGGCTACTATTATTAATGAGTATTGGTTCTATAATGATGTATAAAGGCTATTGTACCATTTTTACAGTCCACAAAAGTGAGTTCTTGTGTGATATCGTAATTGTGCTCGTAATAGGAACTTGTGGGTTGATTGATTGAGGACTATGGTCTCACATCCTCCACCTATTTTAAGGACAGTTTTTGAACTGTTTTAGGACTTATTTTATATATATATATATGGTGGTGACTATTTGGTTAAAGTTGGAACAAGTTTCGAATTATCGACATCAAAATGTAGCGAAGGGATGAACGTTATGCCGCCTATTTGTATGTTGTGTCGAATTGTTATGTGTTGTGCTTTGTGGGTTGTTGTAAGACTGGTATGGCACTTAATCATGCTGCACATGTTATGTTTATTAGAGTGTGTATTAGTAAAAACAATTAGGGGTGGAAAGGTTGAAAGAATACGCTCGGGTTATAATTATACGGTTGCTGCCCATGTGTTTTTTTTATAAGATTGGGCTGCCAAGATGTATCTATTGTCTACTAAAGCATTTCATTATTTGTGTAACATACTCTTTTCATTGTCCTATTGTCTTGTATAATTATATATATGTCAAATGCTACCTCTACAGCTCTACAACTCTAATATTGTGACTACCAAAAGATTCATTTCAAAGGTAATTAAAAGGTAAAGTATATTGCTTATTGATAGGTGGTAACCCGAGGGGTGGAAGAATCACCTAGCCAGGGTCAATCCTATCATGGGGGTAGCCCAAGGGGTTAAAGAAAAGGCCTAGCCAGGGCCGATCCCGATATAGATTTACCACTGATAAGCTGGTCATTTGTATTACCTGTAGTGTACAGATTATATAGTAAAGGTAAAGTAATAAAAAGAACATAAAGTATAAGATCTCATATGATCCCACAAAGTAACTAAAGGTGATCTCTTATCATACATCAGTGCAGAGTTCATTTGAGTTGTTATTTCATGTAAAGTGTTTACTGGTCTCTTATCCTACACCAGTACATAGTTTCATTTGAGTTGTTACTTCATGTATAGTATTTCCTACCTTATATAGTCAGTACATTATCTCGTACTAACATCCCTACCGAAGGACTTGCATTTCATGCTGCAGGTACAAGTGCTAGTAGATCTCCCTAGTAGGAGTACAGGATATCCAGTTGTGGTTACCAAGCTCCAGGTTGCTTCGGAGCTTTGTGTGTCTTGAGCTTATATTTTTTGGTTGTATAGTTAGTCGAGGCGGGACCTGTACCGACCTTTATCAAATACTTTTTCTTATCTATAGGCTTAGTAGACTATGTATATTAAAGTGTAGTCATGTCTCGTACGTTAGACAACGTGGCCCCAACGGCCTAGTCATATGTATTTCCTTTTGGCTTGTTATTACTGTTTACTTTCTTAAAGGCATGTTGAATGTAGAAATCCCATATAATATGTATAGAAAGCATATGGATAGAGGTTGGTTCTTCCGAGCCTTATCGGCAACGTGTGCCAGTTCGCCTTAATGGGACTTTGAACGGGACACCTCATCCCCTAGAAAAGCAACCTCTATCAACCAAAACTTATATTTTTCATATGTATCATACAACCTCTCCTCCCTCAAGATCTGCAATACCACCCTTAAGTGACTCACATGCTCCTCCCCACTATGGGAATAAATCAAGATATCATCAATAAAAACTACCACAAACAAGTAATAGTAGGGTTTTAATTCCCTATTCCTATGATCTATAAATATGGCCGGTGCATTACTCAACCCAAAGGACATAACCATAAACTCAAAGCGCCCATACATAGTCCGAAAAGTGATCTTGGGAATGTCACACTCCTTTACTTTCACTTGGTGATACCCGGACTGATGCTCAATCTTAGAAAAATTACTAGCTCCTTCAAGTTGGTCAAAAAGGTCATCAATCCTTGGTAGAGGGTACTTGTTCTTTATGGTGAATCTATTAAATTGTCGATAAACAATGCACATTTTATGAGAACCATACTTTTTTTTCACAAATAACAACGATGCACCTCATGGTGACTTACTAGGCCTTATAAAATCCTTTTCCAACAAATCCCTCAGTTGCTCCTTCAACTTCGCTGGGGATATACGATAAGGGGGAATAGAAATGGGTTGAACATTATAAAGAAGGTCAATAACAAAGTCTATTTCCATTTTGAGAAGAACACCAGGAATCTCATCAGGAACCGGCCACCCTTGGAACCTTCGAATCAATCTTCAAAATGAGCCCTCTTGGACTCACTACTTCTTTTCTTTCTAAGTGTTTCACCCTCTAGTTATTCGGCATATGTTATAAGGTGGGACAAATCCATATCACCTACTAGCATGGCAATATGACACTCCTCATTATCCAAGTCAAACACAACCGAGATAAATTTGTTCATCCTTGATCTCGACTTGGCAAGTAATTGTGGAGCATACTCGGAGAGTTAGTTGAACTTGAAAGCATACTCCCTTACATTCCTGAAACCTTGCTTAAGGTTCATAAACACTATCAATTTAGCTTCCCTTAGCTTGATAGGAAAGAACCGATTGAGGAATGCAGCATTGAACTCTTCCCAAGGAATAACATTATCATCTCTCCTCTCCAACTTCTATTGGGTGAACCAAATTTGGACCACACCTTTGAGTTAGTAGGACGCTAAGTCCATTTTCTCCTCCAAATTAACCCTATATAGATAGCACTTTGTACATCTCATAGATGAACTCTTGGGGATCCTTATCCGTCTTGGATCCACGGAACTCCGGTGGGTTCATTCTAGTGAAACCCCTTACCCTAAAAGCCGGAGTGAGGCCATGAGGGGCTTGGACCCCTTGGTGAATTTTGTTGGTCATAGCTTGAGCCAAAATTGTAATATTATCCCAGAACTTATCTTGTGCTACCCTTCCTACTTGAGGAGCTTGAGGAGCGGGAGGGGACGGTTGCTCCTCGGGTCTACGGGCGCTCCTTAGTCTCCCTTTTGGAATAGGCATGATCTTGAAGAGCAAAGAGCATTCCTTAGAGGAAAAACCACACACTTACATGTAAAGAACAATATGGACCATGAAGAAGTGAAACATTTCCTAAAATGCCTCACAGCCTCCTATTTAAAGTTGTGGCGCGCTTCACAACTATGAATAAGAGTCTAATCGACATGGTGTGTTATGTTTCAACGACCATTAACAACCTGATACCAAGTTTGTCACAAACCAAGCCTAGACATGACACGATGAATGGGAAACCCAAAGGAACCCCAGACAAGCCTCTTAGCATATCAACCATACATCCTTGGTCGCAAAAGCAAAATAATAAGAATAAGAGATATAATAAAATGGCAAGCAGGACTAAGGGAAGTCTTAATATTCATAAAAAAATTCAAGAGTCAAGCTCATAGCATAGATACATCTTAATATCAAACAGCACCTCTAATCATGGAATGGAGCGTGGGCTAAGACACCTTTCGAATTCACCCTTATAGTATCAAGTGTTCAACATAAAGAGATATCTAATAGTAAGAGTAGTATAGATAGGGTCGTCACACTTGAGGACTCACCAAAGCATATCTTCTAAAGTACCAAAACTAGCCACGTGGAGGATGATCGACATGTGTTTCGGTCCCTACATGGTAACATCATATAGGCGTAGAGTACGTGTTAGAATGTTTGGATGTACTAAGTATGTAGGACACAATTCAACAAGACATAAGCCAACATATCAGTATCGGTGAATAGGATATGATGGAAAAAAGGAACTCCATCCAGGTCCAATAGAAGCAAGCCTTAGGCCAATCCATCAGCAATAATGAAAGCAGTAGAAATTAGTGGATTCATGATAAATTCCTCATACCAAAAAAAGAAATGGTTAATGATACAATTAACTAATGAATTATGACTTAATTATTCCCTCATTAGGACTCATCTAGTCGAAGTAACTAAGAACATCAGATTGAAGTAATAAGATTATTGAATCAACAAAACTACTTCGATATATTTTTTTACTTTTTAGCCACAGAGTCTTTGTGAACCCATACGACTTTCGTTCTTCCATTTCTTGTTCTTCGTTCGAACTGTTAGTTGAATTATTTGTTGATTTCACCCGTTTATTCATTCAATTCAATTAATTACACGTCGTAAACCTATACAATAAGAATTATTGACAAAAATTCTGAGAGATGAGGAAGGGCGTAGTAATTGATCACAAATGCATAATCTTAAGCAACGGATAGTATAATATCAATATGGCATGCATGATCAATGCTTGAAGTAAAATATGCTTGTAAATCATATAACTTGTAAAATATATAATACATGTGTAGGAAGAGACCATAACAAACATTGACCAAGAAAATTACTACTTAGAATCCAAGGCATGTCACCCCCTTGTAAGGTTGATTGAGGTGTCCACCTCTCAATAAGGTGATTGGGTATGTCACCCCTAACAAGGTGGTCGAGGTATCCATCCCTTATCATGGTGATTAGGAATGTTATCCCCCAACAATGTGATCGACGTATCCACCCCTCAATATAGTGATTAGGCATGTCACCTCCAACAAGGTGATTTAGGCATGTCACCCCCTAAACAAGGTGATTGAGCATCTCACCTTCTCTACCCCCCAACAAGGTATGGTCTACTTGCAAAACTATGGATACTTTTCATAAATTCAATTCGTACATGCAAGCCCTTAATCATTATAAAGTCACTTGTCTTATAAACGATGTAATAGATCTTCAATAACTTGGGAATCTTTGTCAAGACATTTTATCAAACACTTGGTGGGTTCGTAATGCTAGTTCAAAATCATGCAATTCAAGAGTGAAATAATATGAGAAAAATCGATGTAAACCAACCCACCAACACAAAATAAAACCATCGTATAGGATACTTTGAAATTCATAATCAGATCTCACAATAGATCATAGTTTCATAGCTTAGAACATGCATAGTGTCAATAGAAAAAACCAATTCATAGTATAAGCTAGAAATAGATAAATATGCATAATCAATCAATATTTCATAAACCTCCAACATATTTTATAGTCAAAATCTATAATAGGAGATACCCACACATGATACAACTTGAAAACATACAATTTTTATAAAAAAAAAAGATTGGGCTCCATGGGTCAAAGGACCCCATGGATGAAACCCACATACCTCAAACTTGGATTTTCTTAAGTTGAGCATGAAGAGAACTTGTAGCTTGAAGAGAACCCTTGAGTTCCAAAGTTAGGCTTGAAATCCTTAGAATTTGAATGAGATATTTGATTAAGTCTTCGAGAGGGTCTTGGGTGATATAGAGTTAAAAAATAGCTAAGTATAGGTGTTTTTTATGCATAAGTGGGCATGGGACTATGACCCCAATGCCCTTGGCTGACACAAAAAACTAAGGAAAATTTTTTATTGGTCCACATTTGGTCTACGATAATGGCTGATTGCGAAAAACAAAATAACACTGATCCGCGTCCTGTCCGTGTCGTGGCCTGGTCACTGATGCACAATGGAATTCAAAATTTTGCAAAAATTATTTCTAACTAAGGTGCTCTAAAATCTAGATTATACCCATTTTTCTCTCACTTTTGTCCCCCAATTGAGAATATGAAGTCGAATTTTTAATATTACGCATGGATTTTAAGTTGTATGAAATTTACGATTATAGGCATTCTGACGCACAAATATTTTTGGCGTTTCACCATGAAGTTTTTAAGGTCCAAGGCTCATCCTTCAAAGAATAAGCATTAATGTGATTCATCATGAATATTCAATGCTTTATGATATGTGGGCTCTTTATCCATGGGTTATTCCACACAAGGAGCCCAAAACCTATTTTTTAATGAAATTTCATTATTTCAAGGATTATTTCTGTATGGGTATCTTCTATTACTTCGTCAATGCATAATTTATTCTAGAAATTATCATTTAATGGTTTGAATGTGCATGAAAAATTATAACTTGGTTTTATTATACTAAAGCTATTTATGATATGATTGCAGTGAAAGACTATGAGAAACTATGGATTTTAAGATAAATTTTATGATACCCAAATTAGGTGTTTTATAGTCAAATCATCTGTAATGATCATGTGTTTCATGTTTTTATAGATGAATAATGTCTAGAGGTGACCAGCAAGGGAAAATCTTGAGTGGACTTATTCAGATTAAGAGGAACCTCCTTAAAGGTTGGCTACTCTTAAATTTCGTAATTCAAAGCCTATATTCCTTGACCCACCATGTTTTGACTAAAGTTATATAATGAAGTTTCTTATGTTGATGAAAGACATATTGTAGTATATGCAAATTATGAATGTTGTGAGTGTTTAGAAGCTAATAACCATGTTATGAGCTATAAGAATGTTATGAAAGTTATGAAAGATATGAAGTTGTAATGTCTCTCCAGGTCATTTCTATGTTTTTCCGCCTATTTTTCAAATTTCAGCATGTATCTAGCAACCCCGGGCCACTTGTGACTTGTCGGAACTATCAGCAAGATTATTTGGATTTATGTGGGTTTTTAAGCTAAATGAGAATATAAAATTATAAAAATGAAGTTACTAATAAAGTCTTAGTAAATGGCCTCAGAATGGGATTCTAATGGTTTCATCAGTTCCAAAATGACCGAATTAGTCTACGAGTATATATCCATGCAGTTATATCATATTTTGCCAATTTAGCCACTGAAAAAGATTAATAATTAACTTTCATCAACACCTTTGGGAAGCATGTCTAGATGAGAACTTTCATATTATGGTCAGCTTTGGAGTATTATGTTTGCGCTAGAATGACCCTTTATTTTTTGGATGCGATTTGACCCCCCCCCCCCC
>DF359277.1:11135-51092 GCA_000787875.1 Solanum virginianum | reverse complement strand
TCTGAACTATTGGATCGAGAATGTCCAAATTATTAGAATTACAGAGTTTATTTGTGAAAATCAGAGTTTGACGAAGCCTAAAATAATGAAAAAGGAAATTGAAAGATTGTTGAAAAGAAAGAGTTACATGGCACACTGTGATGCCCCCATATGGCAAAACACTGTGCCACCATATGGCACAACGTAGTGCTGCAACCAGGAATTGACTTGGTTGACCCTTGGGCTACCATGTTGCACGCTAAGGTGGCGTCATCCCTTATGTTTATATCCTTCCTCAACACCCCATCATTTTCGAGGGAATTTTCATCCAATTCGAGTGATTCAAAAGAAAAAACTATGTAGTTTTTTTAGAAGAACATCTTGGAAAAGTTGAAAATTATTGTTGGCACACCATTCGAGGTAAAAACTATTATTTATGCTAATTATAATATTGTAGATTTACCAAAATATTGGATAATAATATCTCTCCTATTCAAAATCAAATTTAAGTGAAATTTTAGGATAAATTGTATGGAATTTCATGAGGAACATAGTGAGGACCTTGAATTTAAGTTTGGCAGACAATTTGAGGTAAAAACCACTGTTTTAGTGCACATATTATAATAGAATTGTCAGAAATATTGTGTTGACATGTCTAGGCCATTTGTCATCAAAATTTAGTAAAATTTGGTTCTAGGCTATACTATCTTTGAGATTTACATGGTAATATATTTGGGTTCTATTGGTAAGCACACATTTTATTAATCTGACAAAAAAATCGATGTACATATATGTTTCAATTTCAAAAGGAAATGTCATTTTTTTCTGAGCTGTTTATGATTGTTCTGAACCTCGTTTTGAGCTCTATTTTTGGCTATAGAATTATGGTGATGTAGATTATTTTATGGGTATTTGTTTGTGATTTTGGGTGTGGGCCCTATTTTTCCCAATTTTAGTCGTAATTAATGTATTTTCCCCTTGACGCTTAAGATTTTACAGTCAAATCATCTGTAATGATCATGTGTTTCATGTTTTTATAGATGAATAATGTCTAGAGGTGACCAGCAAGGGAAAATCTTGAGTGGACTTATTCAGATTAAGAGGAACCTCCTTAAAGGTTGGCTAGGCTTCTTTATCCCTTAGATTGAGCTGTAATAGGTATTGTGATTGTATGTGGACTAAACCTACTGAGATATATATATTGTATGTAATATTATGAGATACATGTATTGTATATAATGATACAAGATTTTTGTTACTATAATGAGTATGATCTTGTAAGGACCCACACTTTATATGACCTCATTGGAGCTTGAAAATTTGTTTCAGAATATTTTGGACCAAGGTGATGCTTCATAAAAGCCTTCATGGTCTGTGTGGTGTAATATGGATCGTGCGGAGCCTTCTTGAAGTGGGCCTTGGCCTTATGGGGTGTGAGGGACTTACTATGAAGTTTGAGACCAAGGTATACCACACTTAGACCCCACACAGTCCATGTGTGGCCATTTAGACTATATGGTGCACCATATAGTAGCCTTGGGATTGAGACTTCGCAGTTTTAAGCCTAAGGCAAGTGGTTTGACCAAGTATACGGTTCGTATGGAGTGATATGTTCTGTATGCCCTTCAGATGGGTTTTGAGCGAAAATTGGATTGCCGTCTCAGAACTTTCATGAAGAAATTTTCTTAATAAAGTGGTATGGAGGATTATACGGTCCGTATAGAGTAGTATAGACTATGAAGTCGACCATATGGATGCCTACGTTGAATTTTTCTAAGTGTGGAATCTTCATTCTTAAGCTAAGTTCACTTTCAAGCCCTCAATTCAACCTTATTTATATTGTCTAGGGCCATCATAGGTCTCTTACATCAAGCCAAGTTCAAAGTAATTCCATTGCCTAAGCTTTTCATAAGAACCAATTGAAGGGTCAACTATAAATGGTCATATTTCTTAGCATAAAACAAATTGGGTTGCCTATGACCTATCAAAAGGAATCCTTTGAATTAGCTTTCCAACGCATCTGCTTTAACTTTATTTCAAGTTCATATTATCCCTGATTTTGTAAAACCCATCTGTGTAGTGTTTTCTGAGATTTTTCTAAGTGTGGTCTCACAGGGAGATTTATGAGCCGTGATAACTTGTGCGGACTATGAGACCTCCTAACGAGACCCTTGTGAAGAAATGTTATTTTGCTTCATTAATGATTTTTTTAATTGTTGCTTCTCCTATGGGTCTTTTATGACTTCTTTTGTTATCCTAAGACCTCCAAATGACCTAAACTCTATTCCTCTCTTACTCTAAAGTTAATCTAAACTTGGGAATGAAGGAAAGACTCATTCTTCTTCAAATTTCTCCTTGAATCTTCTTCATTAGCTATGGTGTCTGGGATTGATTCTTGATCCTTGTCAACCAAGAAGATCCAAACTCTTTTTACTTGAAATTCATGAAATTTTTCTTTCTTTAAATATGGGTTTTGAAGGTTATTATTTATTAAATTCAATTGAAGTATGGAAAAAAATTTATCATTTATTTTAAGTTAATTTGAGTCCTAATATGTTGATTTACATGATTACTATGAATATTTGAATTTGCATTGTCCCTTCAAAGTTTGATTTAAGTATGGGTAATCAATATTAAGATTTGAATGTGGATTTTTCTTATGTATTTACTTAGATCTCATAATGAATGGTTGATTTTAGATTGAATCTCAATTACCCATGTTATTCTCACATCATTCATGGGATATATGTTCATGAGCATTGGCTTTTATAAAAATTATGAAGTGGGTTAGGCCAATTATATTTATGTATATGATTTTGATAAGATATTGAATATGACAAGAATGTAATCACATAAATATCTTATGATATGTGGCTCATTGAGCATATTTGGTGTTTACACCTCATTTGATATTATGAATAGGCTATTTCTATGAATGAAAAGTATGATATAAATTAGTATTTGGCATTTGAGACTAAGTATGAAATATTATGAATTATGTTTGGATTTTAAGCCTATGTATGCATTAAAATGATCTGAAATGACTTGCATCTCATTTGAAAGCATGTATATGTATTCTTGTTGGATGATGAATGAACACCGATGGATTGGGGCCGTTAGGGCTATCCCCAAGGTTCCTCTCCCTTTCCTTGAACTATGTGCTAATATAGGTATATGTATATGGTAACCCTCATTGATATGGGAAGCCCATAAGGTGTAATTACAACATTGATATGATATGATAAATTGTGAAAATACTATTCGAAATTGGAGACCTATAGGGAAGGTCACTTCTCCGAAATATGTGGCCTGTAAGGAGACAGTTTGGTTGTCAAAAATAAGATAGGGGCATAGACCTATAGGGAAGGTCACTTCTCCGAAATATGTGGCCTGTAAGGAGACGTGTGGTTTACCTTTGACAAGTAGACCGCCTCTTTTCTGGAGTGGGGGTAACATTGGGATTCCAAGTAATAGCTTGCTTGGTCTTATATGTCTGTTGAGGTCCCATTCCCACTATGTATGATCATTATTGCATTTCATGCGTCATCAAATTCAGGCTATATTATATATTATGTCTCTTGGTATATATCCCTTTCTATATTATATGCCCTTGTCATCTAACATTGACTGCAGGTTTGATAAGTCCCATGCATTGCATGTCCGCATACCTAGTATATTCAAACGTACTAACGCATATTTTTCCTACATGATCAAACCATGTAGGAATTGGAGACTATATTCATCCACCATTTGATGGCAAGATTGGATTTGAGAAAGTGCTATGGTGAGTCATATCTTCCAAGGACAAGCCCCTATCTATCTATCTTATGTTGCTTCCATTTTGCCCTTTCCTTTGAGAGTGAGCTCGGGATATGTCTTGGCCCCCATTCTATCTTATGATTAGAGTCATTGTTGGACATCATGTAGACTCGTTTACTAAGTGTTCTATTGGGGGATTTTTTCAAGATTATGGTTATTTATCGAATATGATTATTATTAATTGCTCATATGTATTATGATATGGATTATGATGTGGAAATGTGAAAGATCCTAAGTCCCTAATTGCCCCCATATAGTGAGTCATACTTACTCACCCCTTAGTTCTTATTTGCTATGTGTTATGTGAATCCATGTTAATCCCTATCCCTTTGACATTCTCATAGTGTCAGTCTTACTTTCCCGTCCCTTAGAAATATGTGTTCACCATCTTTAATATGCTTCCAAACCGATGATGTGAATATGGATACTTTGAGGCCTGTTTAAGGACTCTCTCAAGTTCCCACATGCCATGTCACTCCTAGACCTTAGGTTTTGGTTGTGACATAGATAGTACCAGAGCACTAGGTTTATAAATTATCCTAGCAGTCCAACATGCTAGGTAATTTATTATCTTATTCATGGGTGTGAAGTGTGCCACATCTATGGGTAGGAGGCTACAAGATATTTTTAAGAAATGTTTCACTTTTCATGATTCTTATGGATCCATGGATCGTTTCATAAGATTTCCTATCTCCGTCACTCTCTATCGAATAGGGAGAGTTACTTTGGACTTTTAATGCAATCTAGGCAAGGTAGATATTGTAGGTAATATTATAGATGAGATCAAAAGGGAGTTAGTGAAGGATGGGCATTATTTTACAAGCTTGCTCCTTCGGATATTCAAAGTTTTCTTTAGTTGGCCGATTATGATGGAAGGTTTGCTGAAGGTTCCTCATCTATTGCATCTCCATTGACCAAGTCTGATCAAAAGAAGGTCAAGTTTTTATGGTTAGATGAGTGTGAGAATGGTTTCAGACATTGAAAGATCGGCTAACATCGGCTCCTGTTTTGACTTTATTGGATGGCATAGATGGTTTGGTGGTGTATTGTGATGCTTCTCGAATTGGGTTGGGTTTCGTACTTATAAATCATGGTAAGGTAAGATCTTATGCATCAAGGGAATTGAAGATGCATAAATTTAATTACCTGAATCATAGTCTTGAGTTAGCGAGGATGGTGTTTTCATTGAAGATTTGGAGAAATTATTTATATGGGGTGCATGTTGATGTTTTCACCAACCACAATAGTTTGCAATATGTGTTCACTCAAAGGGATCTTAACCCAAGACAAGGGAGATAGTTTGAACTCTTTAAGAACTATGATATGAGTGTACTATATCATCTCGGCAAGGAAAATATTGTAGCTGATGTATTTAGTAGGCTATCAATGGAAAGAGTGGCTCATGTTGATAAAGGGAAGAAAGAGTTGGCAAAAAATTTTGATTGTTTTGCAAGATTGGGTGTTAGGTTGGCCGACTCTAATGGGGGTGGTATTCATGTTTATAAGAGGATCGAATCTCTTATGGTTGTTGATGTTAAGGCTAAGCAAGATCTAGATTTGTCATTAGTTGAGTTGAAGAGTTTGGTTGTCAAAAATAAGATAGGGGCATTCTCCTAAGGGGGAGATTGTGTGATTTGGTATCATGAATCGGTTTTGTGCTCCAGATGTGGATGATCTTAGGAGGATGATCAAGAGTGAAGCCCATAACTTTCATTATTCTATTAACCCGGGATCTACTAAGATATATTCGGACTTAAGGCAATTGTATTGGTGGTATGATACAAAGAAAGACATAAATTTTTGATTAATGCCCGAATTATCAACTAGTGAAGGTAGTACACAAAAAGCCCAGTTGTTTGACTCTAGATAATAAAATTCCTACTTGAAACAGGGAAGATGTGAACATGGATTTTGTGGTTGCTTTGCCTCGATCCTCGAGGCAATTTGACTAAAATTAGGTTATTATTGACCGGATAACTATGTCGCCTCCTTTCCGACCAATCAAGACTACCTTTAGTGCCGAAGGTTATGCAAGGCTCCTTTCTGACCAATCAAGACTACCTTTAGTGCCGAAGGTTATGCAAGGTTGTACATCTAAGAGTTGGTGAGGTTGCATGGTGTATGTGAAAGTCTCACCTATAAAGGGTGTAATGCATTTTGGAAGGAAGGGAAAGTTAAGTTCCCTATATGTAGCTTATTATGAGAATGTTGAGCGGTTTGGGAACGTGGCCTATAGATTTGATTTGCCTCTAGATTTGAGTTCTATTCCTTCGATTTTCCATGTGTTTATGTTGAAGAAATTGCTCAGTGATCCAATCACAATTGTGCCTTTGGATGCTATTGTTATTGGGGGAAGAACTTGTCTTATGAGGAAGCCCCAGTTGAGATCTTGGATAATCAAGTGAAACGACTTTGCAACAAGGATGTGGCTTCAGATAAGGTGCTTTGGAGAAATCAACATGTTAAAAGTACTACGTGTGAATCAATTATGATGCGACAATACCTCCATCCTTTCCAATCTACTCAAGCCTATGATATTAGGTCCGTCCTACTCTCAGTGGTCTTAATTCTTTCACTATTAAGTTTCATGATATGACATGTATATATGTGCATGAAAATTATTTTTATGATGTTTTCAATCATTTAAATATGTTTCATATGAGCTTTAATGACTTTATGATTTTCAATGATGAATTATGCATTAAACTTGCGTTTGGATGTTTTATGTTCTAAGTCAATCCTTTTAAGCCTTGTTATAGCACATTTGAGGACGAATTTTTTCAAGGGGGAGATGATGCAAGGACTAGGACTTTGTACATGAAACACCCCAAAAATGCCCCAAAAATGTGATTCAGAAAGGCCTATAATCATAATTTTCATATATCTCAAAATTCGTTCATGATATCGAAAATCCAATTTTATATTCATATTCATGGGAAACATTGAGTAGAAAATGGGTATAGCACCAATGTTGGAGGAACCATAGTGAAAAATAAGTTTTCAAAAATTTCCTTATGCAGTGGCGATCTACGACCATACTGCCATGCATGTGGGTGCGGATCAATGCAATTGTGTGCTTCGCATTGGCTCCATGATGCAGACCGGCCATGGAGGAATATTAGTTTTTCCTTCATTTTTTCATCTCGACCTAAGGCATTGGGACCTTGACCCAATGCCCACCCATGCATAAAAGCACCTATACTTAGCCATTGTTCAACTCTATATCACTCAAAACACTATCAAAAACCTCTCTAACACTTAGCCAAATATTTTATCTAAATTTAAGTGTCTCAAGCTTAATTTCTGATCTTGAGATCTTTATTCAAGCTTAAATTTCTCATTGAAATCTTCATCAAGGAAATCTCTAAGTCTAAGGTATGTGGATTTCAACCATGGGGTCCTTTAACCCATGGTGCCCAAATCTTTCAATTTTATGAATATTGCATATTTTCAAGTTGTATTATCTATGAGTATCTTTTATTATGAATTATAAGCATAAATTATGTTGGGGTTTTATGAAATGATGATTAAATATGCTTGTTTATCTATCTCAAGTTTATACTATGGGTTGGTTTTATCTATTGAGACTATGTATGTTTTGAGCTATGAAAGTATGATCTATTATGAGATTTGATGATGGATTTTATGGTACTTCACATGAGGATTTTGCAATATGTTGGTGGGTTAATTTGTATTGAGTTTTCTCACATGAATTCACTTTTGAATTGTATGGGTTTAAAAAAGCATTACACATCCACCAAGTGTTTGATAAAATGTCAAGTTAAGAATTCTCTAGATATGTTCATGTTTTAGAAGTCAAGTGACTTCATGATGAATATATGCTATCAAGTATGTTATGAAATTATCTATGATTATGTAACTATGAAGTTAAGCGCTATTTTTAATATTTTACCTCCTGTGAGCCTTTGATGTTAATACAAGGGTAATGTTTGATGATGATCTATTCTCATGTTTCAAGTTAGGCCATTAGAGGTGAAGTATGTTAGAGCTACTCATGTCATGATTCCATGTTCATTGCAAGTTATTAAAGTTTGAGAATTATAAGTATTTTGTGGGATTAGAATTAGCACTGATTGATGAAGGGTTTACTCTATTTGCTTGAACTATGTGCCAATATAGGATGATATCATACCCATGTTATACTAGTGGATCCATTTAGTGCACTTTTTATTGATGTTCTTCCCGAAATGGGATGGGCTCTTGTAAGGTGAAGTTTCTCCTGAAATCCTTTGACGGGCTCCCTTAAGGAAGGTTACTTCTCCAAAATGGAGATTGTGTGTGCCTAGTGTTGATGACTTGAGAAAGAAGATTCTCGATAAGGATCAGGAAGGTTACTTCTCCAAAATGGGATGGGCTCCCATAAGGTAAAGTATGGTTTACCTTGGCAAGTAGACCACCTCTTTACCGGTAAGGGGTAATCATCGGGAATCCAAGTTATAGTTTGCTTGGTCTTATTCTATATCATTTGAGGTCTCTTTCCATATATATGCTATGGTCTATGCAAGATGAATAATTTACAAGCATGTTTTAATTCAGGCATTAATCATGCATGTCATATTGATATTATGTTTACCTATTGCCTATTATTATACATTTTGACTATATTGGCTTTTGTCTTTTTGCATTGCATTCTACATACTTAGTACATTCAAATGTACTAATGCATACTTTTATCTACATGATATCACCATGTTGGGAATGGAGCTCCTCCTGATTATCCTCCACGTGGTTCGTTTTGGACATCTTAAAGATAAGCTTTGGTGAGTCCTCAAGTTCGGGGACACTAACTATACTATTCTTGCTTATGTTGTTTCTTTATGTGGAACTCTTGAAACTACGAGGGTGAGCCCGAAAAGTATCTTGGCCCCCGCCATATCTATGCTAGAGGTGTTGTTGGATAAGTGATGTAATATGCTTGAGCTTTGACTCTTCTATGATACATGGTACTAAAGACTTCCCTTAGTCCCTTTATCCAAATTTAAATATCTTGATGTTGTTTACTTTGCTTCCGTAACCAAGGATATGCGATTGATATGATAAGAGGCTTGTTTGGGTCTTTTTGGGTTTCCATTTACCATGTCACATCTAGGCCATAAGATTGGGTCCTGACGTTGAAGGAGCAATTGAGGGATTTATTGGAAAAGGGTTTTATAAGGCCTAGTCAATCACCTAGGGGTACACCGGTGTTATTTCTATTAGATTGTGTATTGATTACCGATAAGTTAGTAGAGTCACCATCAAGAATAAGTACCCTATACAAAGGATTGATGACCTTTTTGATCAATGTTACAGGGTTAGTCATTTCTCTAAGATTGATCTTTGGTCCGGGTATCACTAGATGAAAGTAAGGGAGTGCGATATTCCCAAGAAAGCCTTCCGGAGTAGGTATGGGCACTCTAAGTTTATGGTTGTGTCCTTTGGATTGATGAATGCATTGGCTATATTCATGGATCTTATGAATAGGGTCTTTAAAGCCTACCTTGATTTGTTTGTGGTGGTTTCTATTGATCTATTCACATAGTAAAGATTAGCATGTGGATCACTTGAAAGTGGTATTGCAAATGTTGAGGGAGGAGAGGTTGCATGCAAAATATGTGAAATGTGAATTTTGGTTAAAACAAGTTGTTATTCTAGGGCATTTGGTGTCGGGTGATGGCATTTAGGTAGACCCTAAGAAAACGGAGATGACTAGAAATTGGCCTAGACCTTGGAATCCATCAGACATTAGAAGTTTCTTGGGTTTGGCGGGTTATTACTGGAGGTTTTTGAATGACTTCTCTTCTATTGCTTCTTCTATGACTAAGTTGACATAAAAGAAGGCCAAATTTGTATGGACCGTCGAGTAGGAAAAGAGTTTCCTAACCTTGAAGGATAAGCTTGTCTTTGCTCCTATCTTGGCTCTACTGGAAGGGTTGGAAGTGTTTGTTGTCTATTGTGATGCCTCAAGAATTAGTTTGGGGTGTGTGTTGATGCAAATTCGTAAGGTAATATCATATGCCTCTAGACAACTTTGGGTGTATGAGAAAAATTATCCCACCTATGATCATGAATTGGTAGCCATTATATTTGCTTTGAAAATTTGGCATCACTACTTGTGTAAGGTTCATGTTGATGTGTTCAGCGATCATAAAAGTCTCCAATATGTGTTCACCCAAAAAGATCTCAATTTGAGACAAAGAAGGTGGTTAGAGCTTCTCAAAGATTACGATATGAGTATGTATTATCACCCCGACAAAGCTAATATTGTGGCCAATGCTCTAAGTAGGGTGTCTATGGGTGGCCTAGCTCATGTGGATGGTGGTGGCAAAGAGTGTCTAGAGAGATCCATCTGTTGGCTAGATTGGGGGTTAGGTTGGAAGAAGTTGATAATGGTGGGTTATTAGTTGTCGATGGTTCTAAGTATTCTTTGGTTGAGGAGGTGAAGGCAAAGCAAGATCTTGACCATGCCTTGTTAGAATTGAAGACCTTGTTGAGAGTTGGTAAAGTGGAAGTTTTCTCCTGGGGGGATGGTGCCATTAGGTACAAAGGTAGATTGTGTGTGCCTAGTGTTGATGACTTGAGAAAGAAGATTCTCGATAAGGATCATAATTCTTCCTATTCTATTCACTCCAGTTCTACAAAGATGTATAGAGATTTGAGGGAAGTGTATTAGTGGGGTGTTATGAAGAGAGATATTGCCAAGTTCATATCCGATTATCGTAATTTCCGACAAGTAAAAGCCGAACATCAAAGGCCGGGTCGTCTAGCCCAAGATATATAGGTTTCTACTTAGAATTGGGAGGAAATCAACATGGATTTTGTTGTTGGGTTAACTAAGACTAGAATGCATTTTGATTCTATTTGGGTTGTGGTTGACAGAATGACAAAGTCGTCTCATTTTCTACTGGTCAAAACTACCTATGATGCCGAAGATTAAGCTAAATTGTACATTCATAAGTTGGTTAACTTGCATGGGGTGCCTTTGTATATCATTTCAGATAGGGGTGCTCAATTCACTTCTCACTTTTAGAGGTCTTTCCAAAGAGGTCTTGGTACCTTAAAGCTTGGCAAGTCCCTTCACCCTCAATCGGATGGCCAAGCCAAAAGAACTACCCAAACTCTTGAGGATATGCTTAAAGCTTGTGTTTTGGAGTTTAAGGATAGTTGGGATGATATCTTCCACTCATTGAATTTGCTTACAACAATAGCTACCACTCAAGCATTGGTATGGCTCCTTTTGAAGCCCTTTGTGGTAGGCATTGTAGATCACCGGTTAAGTGATTTGAAGTGGGGGAATTGGCTTTCCTATTTTTGAATTTGATCATGGAGGCCTTTGAGAAGGTGAGGTTAATTAGGGAGAGCTTGAAAATAGCCCAAAGTAGGCAAAAGTCCTATTCCGACGTGAGGAGAAGGAATCTTGATTTTAAGGTTAGTTATTGGGTCTATTTGAAGGTCTTACACATAGAGGGTGTGGTTCAATTTGGCTAGAAGGGTAAATTGAGCCCAAGATTTGTGGATCCTTATAGGGTGTTGAGGAGGATTGGTAAGGTGGCCTATAAGTTGGAGTTGCCCATTGATATGAATATGATTTTTTCGATTTTTGATGTATCTGTGTTGAGAAAGTGTGTGGGTAACCCAAATACTATTGTACCTTTGGATGTTGTGGCTGTGGTAGAAGCTAATTTGACTAATGAGGAGGTTCTGGTAGAAAATTTGGATAGACAAGTGAAGAGATTGAGAAACAAGGACGTAGCTTTCGTCACGGTCCTTTGGAGAAACCAACAAGTTGAAAGAGCCATATGGGAGGCCAAGGCAGAAATGCAAAAGCGATATCTATTTCTCTTCCCCTCTACACAATCCTAAGGTACTAATTTAAGTTACCTTGTATGATTTCAAGTCCTAAGTTTCTGCCCCTATGTCATTTGTATGCATCCATGTATATGTTGACAAGTTTATGGTGATTTTTGACACCTATGTTGAAAATTTTAAAAATTGTGTTTAAGTGCATTTTTGTATTCTTTGTTAGGCTGATATCTTCATGATTACTTCTCTTATGTACATTTCATTGACAATCAAGATTGACTGTTCCCAAGGGGGAGATATTTAAAGGCCCCAAAAATGCCCCAAAAATGTGCTTCGGAAATGCCTATAATCGTAATTTCCATATATCTCAAAATCCATGTGTGATATGTAACCCTGATTTTAGAGCAACCATATTGAAAAATAATTTTTCAAAATTTCCTTATCCAGTGCCGATTCGTGACCAGATCGCAACACGGACTAGGCGCGAATCAGTGCAATTATGTCTTGTGCATTCACTCCGCGATGCGGACCTATCGCAAAGTAGTGTTAGTTTTTGCTTCATTTTTTCATGTCAGCCTAAGGCATGCCTTTTCCCAATGCCCACCCATGCATAAAAACACCTATATTTAGCCTTTTTGAACTCTATATCTCTCAAAACACACTCAAACACCACTCTAACACTAAGCCAAATATTTCTTCAAATTCAAGTGTCTCAAGCTTAATTTCGGATCTCAAGAACTTCATTCAAGCTTCAACTTCTCATTGAAATCTTCATCAAGGAAATCCCTAGGTCTATGGCACGTGGGTTTCAACCATTGGGTCCTTTCACCCATAGTCCCCAAATCTTCCGATTTTATGAAAATTGCATATTTTCCAGTTGTATTATCATGGGTATCTTTTATTATGAGTTATAAGCATGAAATATGTTAGGGTTTTATGAAATAAGGATTAAATATGCATGTTTATCTATCTCAAGCTTATAATATGAGTTGGTTTTGTCTATTGAGACTATGTATGTTTGAGCTATGTAACTATGATTTATTAGGAGATTTGATGATGAATTTCAAGGTACTTCACATGAGGGTTTGGAAATATGTTGGTGGGTTAATTTGCATTGAGTTTTCTCATATGATTTCACTCTTGAATAGCATGGTTTTGAACAAGCATTACACCTCACCAAGTGTTTGATAAATTGTCAAGTTAAGAATTCTCAAGATATGTTCTTAATGATGAATATGGGATATCAAGTATGTTATGAACTTATAAAATTATCTATGATTGTGCAAGTATGAAATGAAGCCCTCTTTTCAAGATTTTACCTCTTGTGGGCCGTTGATGTTAATGCAAATTTAATGTTTGATGATGATCTATTCTCATGTTTCAAGTTAGTCTCACCATTAGAGGTCAAGTTTGTTAGAGCTACTCATGTCATGATTCTATGTTTATTATAAGTTATTAAGTACGAGTAGTATATATATTCCATGCAATTAGTCTTAGCACCAACGGATAGAGGGTTTGCTCTCTTTCTTTGAACTACGTGCCAATACAGGATAATGTCATACCCTTGCTATACTAGTGGATCCATTTACTACACTTTCTCTTAATGTTTTTCCTGAAATGGGATGGGCTCCCATAAGGTGAAGTTTCTCAAGGAATGTTACTTCTCCGAATAGCACAGGCTCCCATTTGGTGAAGTATGGTTTACGTTGGCATGTAGACCACCTCTTTACTGGTGAAGGGTAATCATCGGGATTCCAAGTTGTAGCTCACTTGGTGTTATTCTATGTCGGTTGAGGTCTTTTCCAACACATATGTTATGGTCTATGCAAATTAAATGATTTACAAGCATGTTTTACTTCAGGCATTGATCAGGCATGTCATATTGATATTATGCTTACCTATTGCCTATTATTATGCATTTTGACTATATTGGCTTATGGCTTACTGCATTACATCCTACATACTTAGTATATTCAAAAGTAATAACGCATACTTGTACCTACAATATATCACCATGTAGGGAGCGGAGCTTCTCTTGACGGTCATCCACGAGGCTAGTGAGATTCTTCAAAGACAAGCTTGGTGAATCCTCAAGTTCGAGGATACTATCTACTTTCTTGCTATTTTAAGACTTCTTATGTTGAATAATATTTGACATTATAAGGGTGAGCATGGAAAGTGCCTTGGCCCCCACTCCAATCTTTATATAGAAGTGTTGTTGGAACAATTAATGTATCTATGCTTTGAGCTTTGACTCTTTATGCTTTATAAATGTCAAGACTTCCCTTAGTCCATTTCCCTTGTTTATATGCTTGTTATTATAGTTCCTTACTTTGTTTCTTCGAGCAACTATGTGTAATTGATATGCTAAGAGGCTTCTTTGGGTCCTTTTGGGTTCCCATTCACCGTGTCATATCTAGGCCCTAGGCTTGGGTCATGATAGTACAACCTTATTAGATCATGGAAATTTGATTTCAAAATATTGTGGACCAAGGTGACGCTTAATGGAAGCCTTCACAGTTCGTGTGGTGCTATACCGATAGTGTGGAGCCTCCTTGAAGTGGCTTTTAGCCTTGTGTGGGTTGTGAGGGCCTCAGTGTGCAGTTTGAGACCAAGGCATACTATAGTTGGACCCCACACGGTCAGTGTGAGACCATACAGACCGTGTGGTAGATCGTATGGTAGCCTTGGGCTTGATGAAACTCTATAGTTTTGAGCCTAAGGCTAGTAATACGGCCAAGTATACGATTTGTATGGAGTGGTACGGTCAGTATGCCCTTCCGTATGGGTTCCAAAGTGAAAAATTTCTAAGTATTAAATCACCATCTCAAAACTTTGTCATGAAGAAATTTTCTAACTAAAGTGGTATGAAGGATAATACGGTCCTTGTAGAGTGGTACGAACCGCGAAATTGACCATATAGATGCCTACGTTGAATTACTTTAAGTATGAAATCTTCAAGCTCAAGCTAAGTTCACCATCAAGCCCTCAATTCAGGCTTATTTATGTTGTTTAGGGCGATCATGGGTCTCCTACATCAAGCCAATCTCAAAGGGATTCCATTCGCTAATGTTTTCACAAGAATCGATAGAAGGGTCAACTTTAAATGGTCATATCTCTTAACATAAAATGAACTGGGTGGCCCACGACCTATCAAATTGATGGTCTTTGAATTAAATTTCCATGCATTAGGTTTTACCTCATTTTGAGATCGAATCAAGAGGTTACGCCAGTTTTCGTATATTCTATTTGTGTAGTATTTTCTAAGATTATGCTAAGTGTGGTCTCACGAGGAGGTTGTTCAGGCCATGAGAACTTGTATGGGCTGTGATACCTCATTACGGGACCCTTGGCAAAAAATGTTATTTCGCTTCATTAATGGTTTCTTTGTAATTGTGGCTTCTCCTAAGGGTCTTTTATGACATCGTATGCTATCCTAAGACCTAGAAATGATCTAAACTCGATTCTTCTCATTCAAATTTGTTCCTCAAACTTAAAATTCTTTCAAGTCACTCTTAAGAACACTCTCAAAGGACTCTTGTGAATCTAAGCTTGGGAATCAAGGAAAGGCTCATTGTTCTTCAAATTTCTTCTTGAATCTTCTTCATTATCTAAGGTATGTGGGCTTGATTCTTGTTCCATTTCAACCAAGAAGACCCAAACTCCTTTCACTTGAATTTCATGAAATTTTGCTTACTTTAATTATGAGTTTGAAGATTATTGTTTATTAAATTCTAATAAAGTATGGGCTATGCTCTATTGTTGATTTTAAGTTGATTTGAACCCTAATATGTTGTTATACATGATTATTATTAATATTTGAATAAGTATTGTCCCTTTAAAGTTTGATCTTAGCATGGGTAATCAATATTATGATTTTAATATAGATTTTACTTATGGATTTACTTAAATTTCATAATGAATGGTTGATTTTAGATTGTATCTCAGTTACCCATGCTATTCTCACATCATACATGACATATGCATTTATGAGCATTGGATTTTATGAAAATTATGAAGTGGGTTAAGCCCAATTATTTTTATATATATGATTTTGATAAGATATTGGATATGAGAAGAATGTGATCACATAAATTTCTACGATATTTGGCTCATTGAGCATATTGGGTGTTTACACCTCATTTGATAATGTGATTGAGCTATTCCTATGCATGAGAAGTATGATATAAAATGTGATTTGGCATTTGAGACTAAGTTTGAATTATTATGAATGATGATTGCCTGTTAAGCCCAAGTATGCATTGAAATGATTTGAAATGACTTGCATTTCTTTTGAAAGCATATATACATATACATATTCTTGTGAGATGATGAATTAGCACCGATGAATTGGAGTGTCAAGGCGATCCCCACCTGTCCTTTAACTATGTGCCGGCATATGTATATGTATATGGTAACTATCACCGAAATGGCAGTCCCGTAAGGTATGGTTACAACTTTGATATGATATGCTAAAATTGTGAAAATCCTATCCAAAATGAGGCCCATAAGGAAAGCCACTTCTTCAAAATGGGAGACCCGCAAGGAGAAGTGGGGGTAACCTTTGGCAAGTAGAATATCTCTTTTCCAATGTGGGAATAACATTTGTATTCCAAGTAGTAACTCATTTCGTGTTATATGTCGGTTGAGGTCTTGTCCCCTCTTATATAATCTTTTTTGCATTTCATGCATCATGAATTTCATGACATATTGTTATACTACTTTCCTTTTGATATATACTTCTTTCTATATTTTGTGTGATAAGAAGATACCACCTAAACTCAAAGGTAAGTTTTACAGATTGGTGGTTAGACCATCTTTTCTGTATGGGATGGAGTGTTAGCCAATCAAAAAATGCACATGTCTAGAAGATACATGTCGTAGAGATGAGGATGTTGAGATGGATGTATGGTCAAACCAGGATTGACAAGTTTAGGAATGAGACTATTCAGGAGAAGCTAGAGGTGGCTCCGGTGGCTGATAAGATGAGGGAAGCGAGACTGCGATGGTTTGGACATGTACAGAGGAGTACTGTTGCTCATGTTACGAGGTGAGAGATGTTGGTTTTAGGAGCTACACAGAAGGGTAGAGGTTGACTAAAGAAGTATTGGGGGGAGGTGATCAGACATGATATGGCGGAACTTGATTTCACTAAGGACATGACCCTAGATATAAAGAAGTGGAGGTTGCAAATTGGAGTAGTAGGCTAATTGGTTGGTTGGGTTAGGTAGTTATCTAGTCATGGGGTATAGTAGGGTAGAGGAGTAGTAGTGTTTTATCACATGTGTTGTCTTTATTTATTGTTTATGTGTTAATTATGTCATATTTGGATATTGTCATGTGCTTTTGGTTATTAGTCATTTTTTGCTATTCCCTTTCTTTTACTTTTTGTCATATATAGTTTATTCTGCTTATGGATTTTTGAGAAAAGGGTTCCCAGGAAATAGCCTCTCTACTTCTATGAAGTAGTGGTAAGGTTTGCGTACATTCTACCCTCCCCAGACCCTACTTGTGGGATTCCACTAGGTATGTTGTTGTTGTTGTTATATTATGTGCCCTTGTCATCTAACATTGAATGAAGGTTTCATAAGTCATGTGCATTGCATGCCCGCATACTTATTACATTCAAAAGTAGTAATGCATACTTTTTGCCTATATGATCTACTCATAAAGGGACCGTAGATTTCCTTCATCCACTGTACAACAACTAGATTGGATATTAAGATACTTGTTATAGTGAGTCCTATCTTCCAAGGACAAGCTACCATTCCTCTCTCTATGATGTTTGTTCATGTTATTTACTTTGAGGGTGATCCCAGTACATGTCTTGGCCCCCACCCTATCTTTTGACTAGACGAATTATTGGACATCTTCTTATAGACTCTTGTCGAATCTATATGTTATGTGTTGTATTTGGAGCTTATGATTATGGTTATCTATTGGATATGGCTATTATTGATTGATTATGAGAATTATGTTAAGTATGTATGTTTGATATGGAAATGTGAAAGATTGTAAGTCCCTAATTGCCCCTATAGAGTGAGTCAAACTTACCCGCCCCTTAGTTCTTATATGCTAATATGTTATATGATTCCATGTTACTCCCTATCCCTATGACATCCCCATAGTATAAGTCCTACTTTCCCCTTCCTTAGAACTATATGTTTACTATTTGTATACTCTTCCGAACCAATAATGCGAATATGGATACTTTGAGGCTTGTTTTGGGACTCTTTGGTTCCCATTCATCATGTCACTCCTAGGCCCTAGGTTCGGGTCATGACACATGGTGAGGCCTCATGGTAGGCAACCAAAATTACCATGTAACGATATCTCAATAAATCACCCTTAAGAGAGTCTCAAAGATCCATGGTGACTCAAAGTCTGAGTCTCATCGGTATGATCTTGATGGATGCAGAATAGATCAACAAGGGTGATAACTACCTTATGCATGTCCCGGTACTCGATCTTCATGGATGAAATAAAGTAGTGGTGAGTACACCCAAATTTACCCAGTAGGTTTAGCCGACTAGATAAGATAAATCATACAATATGTAATAATAAAGGATCATATCACCTGCATCAAAAGGGTTAGTACACAATACAATAAATTAAAGAATAATTGCAACTATAGAGGGTAAACCAAACCAGTGATGCACTGCAATGCTATGCATGATTGCAATGTCGTTGTAGGCCATATATAAGGTGAAATCATGACTGTTATAGGGCCGATGTGCACATATATAGAGATGGAACTACAAGATAGAACCATGGGGTATCATAGACCATATACTAAGATATATATATAATAAGGCATCATAGGCCATAATCAGAAGTAACTCGAGGCGTCACAGGCCATACCGCTATCTCAATATGCATCATAATATCTCAAATGATTTAAATGTGGTGATAAATATGCATAATAATACGTCAATCATGTATCAGATGTGTGCATACCAATGCAATCATTCATAAATTATATGTGCGCATACCAATATAACCCAATCAGAAATAAGATTCGTGCTTGCCAATACATCCAGTCTAGTATAAGATATGTGCATAACAATCCAATAAAGGAGCATAAGATTTGTGCGTTCCAATGTAACTAGTCAATAAAAGATGGGCGCATACCAATGCAACAATAAAGTAATCACATTATACATATAAACCATGTCTCAACTCATCTACACTCACAAATAACCATATTTTATTAAAACAAGCTTCACAAGTACCCCAAATTGGCTCATAATTCTTACACTAATCATACTCATCATCGATTAGTTACAACATTAAATAAGAACTATTTCAAGTCTCATATCATCATAGTTATATCCCTATTATCTCAAAAGACAAGATTGCATTTCAATTAGTTATTAGGATCGCCATTTACTAAATATTCGGCATAACCGACCTCATACTCCCATAAAATCCAACCATATCATGATATTGGCTAATAATTAATCTACTTCTCCTAATTATCACAATAGCATGCTCAATAGATTACATCAAGTCCCGAAAAGGTTAACCAAATGTACCTCAATGCCGAAACCTCACTTGGACAAGCTTTGAATCAACTCAAGCCTTAGAATGATCCCACAGATCAATAAATCACCATCAAAAATGGAAATTATGCTTCAAGAGGGCATTTTGATACCCATATTGGCATATTTAAGGCTTAGGGGGAAAATGGTAAAAATTAGGGCTACAGTTTGAAAGTCTTGAATTTAGAAATTGGCTTTAAAATCATATTCTGCCGAAAAAATGAATTTCGTGTGTGAAAATCCCACTAAAATTGAGTTCAAATCAATAGAGAAATCCTCATTTAAAGTTTAAAGATCATACACTGAAAATCCCCAATTTGGACATTAAAAATGATAAAATTTGGGCAAAAATCAAGATAAAGAACCATGGAAATCAATCAAAATGATGCTAAAACAATTACCCAAAACATTTTTCTGAAAGCTCTCTTCAAAAATCGCCTCCCAAAACTTGAAATGTTGAAAATTGAGTGAAAATGGGGGGGGGGGGTTTTACGTCTTTAAAAATGACTTAGATAAAATGTGTACCGTAAAGGCGAACCATTGTCCATGATTCTTAGAACAAAGGTTCATGTACCTTCATGAAGGCGGAGAACAAAAATGGGTTGCAGCAAATACGCCCATAATAGCCACTGACAAAACTCAAAATGCACACCCAGAACACATCTAAACTCAGAATTTCATTAAGATAAAAGGAATAGTGATTCGGACTCAATGAAATCATTGGAATTCAATTCTGAGGTCTCCATGACACATTTACCGATGCACTACAATAAAACTAGTTTAATACTTAAAATACCAAAACTACCCTTGAAAACTCCAAAAATTATGATGAGATAATTTTTAGCGTTAGTCTCACCGTCTGAAACTATTGGAAATGTTGGAATTTTGATCCAAGCTTATGAACTCCGAATGTTGACTAAAGCTAAACTTTGGTTCAAAAAATGACTAAAATCACAACTTTGGGCCTAAAAAGATCATTTTAACTCCAAATTTAGTGCTGTAACTTCTTGTGGTTCAGTTTTGACATTTCTAAGCTAATGGAATTGATGGATCCCCGATCCAACCTTTGAAACCTAGAATGAGATAAAAACTTACTTTTTCAACAACTTAAGCTTTCAAAAACACTAAAACTCATATTTTCAAATTCTAAATCTCAGGATTTCAGTTCCAACTTTTCAAATAGTTCAAAGTAGGCTCAAAGAAACTTATGAATTGGTAAAATAGTATCTTTCGTAGATAAAGCAAAAAATAACCAACTAGGTCATTACATCATTCACAACTAAAGAGAATGTTAATCCTCAAACATAACAAAAAGAGGGGTACCTGAAGCCTAAAAAAGATAGGATATATAGCCCACATGTCAGACCATAACTCCCAAGTGGCCTCATCAATACAACAACGCCTCCCCTGAACCTTCACAAAAGGTATATCTTTTGATTTCAATCTCCAGACCTACCTGTCCCAAATAGCTATAGCTTCCTTTCCAAAGGAAAAATTTGGAACCAACTCACTAGTGTCATAAGAAATAACATGGGACGCATTTGGAATGTACCGGCGAAGCATAGAAATATCAAAAATAGGATGAACAGATAACCATAAATCATTAAAATAAGTACCACAAGTACCCCAAATGGGAACATAACTCTTACACTGATCATACTCATCATTGATTAGTCACAATATTAACCAAGAACTATTTCAAGTCTCATATCATCAAGTGATATCTCTATTATCTCAAAACACAAGATTGCATCTCTGTTAGTTATTAGGATCGGTAGTTACTCAATATTCAGTATAAATGACCTCATATTCCTATCAAATTCAATTATATCATGATACCAGATCATAATTCAATCTATATCTCTCAATTAATGGAATTGTCAAAATTTCGATCCAACCTTTGGAACTCCAAATGTTGACCAAAGTCAAACTTTAGTTTCAAAAATGACTAAAATCATAACTTTCGGCCTAAAAATCTCATTTTAACTCCAAATTTCGTTTTACAAACTTCCTGTAGTCCAGTTTTGACATTCTAGAGCTAATGAAATTAGTAGATCCCAAATCCGACCTCTGAAACTTAGAATGAGACAAAAAGTCACTTTTTCAACAACTTAAGCTTTCAAAAAGACCAAAATACATATTTCAACTCTTAAAAAGCAGGAATTTAGTTCCAACCATTCAAATAATTCAAAGTAGGCCCAAAGCAAACTACGAAAGGGTAAAATAGTAATTTTCATAGATAAAGCAAAAAATGACCAACTAGGTTAATAAAATATCATAGTTTCTACGCGAAGGTATGTGAGTTTTTATCCATAGTGTACTTTCACTCATGGAGCGTAGGTGATGTACTAATTTCCATTGATTTCAAGCATGAACTTGATCGGTGTTAAGTAGTTCTCCACCAATTTCTTGAATTATGTTTATATCTATGTCTACTTACCTAGTTGTGAATGAAATCCATCATAATTATGCATAGTCGTTATGAATTTCACGTTTTAAAGTTGTTTTCAAATCAAAAACACATGAATTATCTTATTCACCAATAAATTATGATCATGAATGATAAGGACTTCATTTAAATTATATGAAAGCTATCCAATTATGTGTAAAACTTCGCAAGTTCTATGATCAGATCAAGGCTAGAAATTTCACTTTCGGGAGAAACTTTACATCTATCCCCACTTCATAAGTATGAAAAATATTTAGGCATGGTATTTTCAATGATATTTTTTTCAATTTTATCGTCCAAGGAGCACATCACGAGTCATAGAAAGTACCAGTCATGAAAGGGATCATAGAGACTGCATCAAAATAAAAAGGGGGCAGATCGACTTGACAAGGGTAGACCACTTTTCTTCTTATGAGCCTCCCATTTTAGAGAAGCATCCTTACCTTATAGGATAAGCCATTTCAGCAAGGATTTTTCATCCTACTTAACAGGTCGTGGTTTACACCATACGATGTGAAAGGCTTTGATGGAGAGCCTTTTAACTTAACCCAATGCCCTTTTAATTCCACAAAAGGCACCACTAGTCGTGGTGTACTTCACGGCTCATGAAGTGCCTTTATGATAGTGTCCAAGCAACCTTTCAAGGTCATTCTAAGTGGAGCTAGTTCTTCACCCTTTAAAATAATTTCCTTAGATATTTATATCACTCCATGACACTTAGTCTCTCATTCACTCACTCAAAATGCTTTATAAATCCTCCTTTCAAGCTCTATTGAAGGATATCCATGTAACCTTCAAGATAAAGATGAATTATCTTTCAAGCATTCTATCCATGCTTAGGAATGTGGTTTATGGTCTTTATGGAGGTCTTACATCAAGATAAGTCCAAAGAGAGTAATAAGTTATGCCTATTTTCGTAAAACCTGTCTATGCAGGGTTAGTGGTCTTTCACGGATCGTGAACAACATCATAGACAGTGAAGCCATCAGTGGTGCTTACTGGTGCTACTTTTAATGCTCTTTTTATTAAGGTCCCTTTGGTAATTTGGCCCATCCCCAAGGCCTTTTAACCAGTCTAAACAACTCCTATCCAAATTCTAAATAATTCATTCAAACTTTACACTTAGATTGTTTCATTAACTCCTTTGAATTTCCCTCGACACCTTCAAAGGGTTCAAGCTAGAAATTTTTGTGGACTGCCAAGATCAAGGGTAATCCATCTTAATCTTCCTAAATTCTTCAAGGTATGTGTGGTTTCATTCATTATTTCCTTTCAAGCATGAAGCCCTAAAATCTATTTCATGCAATTCATGATTTCTAAGTATGAATTGCAAATGGGTGTTTTAATTTAGCTTCCATTTTAAGAAATTAAGTTATGAGCTATTATGACCCTAGCCTAGGGCTTGGGGATGACATTGTAAATACGAACTCGAGAGTCCCCAAACAAGCCTCATAGCATCCACATACATATAATTGGTTTGAAAGAACATAATAAAACATTAAGCACATAGTTTTAAGGGATGGGAAAGTATGACTCACGCTATGGGGATGTCATATGGTTAGGGATTAAGATGATCCACATAAAACTTAGCACATAGAAACTATGGGGCGGGTGAGTATGACTCACACTATAAGGATAGAAGGGACTTAGGACTTTGCCAATTTCCATATCTCATCAAGAACACATATTCATCTCATCATCATCAATAGATGGCCATAACATAACCTCCATAAGCAAGTAGCATAACATAAGACAAATCCATACATAGAATTTATATGTTGCCTAACAATGCCTCTAACTCATAGAATACGACGGGTTCAAAGACATATCCCGGGCTCACCCTTAAACCAAAGATAAAAGTACAAATAGCATAAAAGGTAGATAGAAGGTGGATTGTACGTGGCTGATTGGAGTCACCACAAGCAATGTCTCACAATCTAAGCTAACCATCAATAGGCGGATGAAGATCATCACCGGTCCCTACATAGTTAGATCATGTAGGTAAAGAGTATGTGTTAGTACATCTCAATATAATAAGTATATGGGTATGCAATGTATATGAGCTCATTAATCCTTTATTCAATGTTAGATGATAAGGACATATATATAGAAATAAGTATATACAAGAGAAGAGTAATATATCAATATGCCATGAAATCCATGATGCATGAAAGGCCATAATACTTTAAACATTGCAGGGACGTGATGTCAACTGACATAAAAGAGACCAAGCGATCTATTACTTGGAATTTTGATGTACACCAAACCTCGAAGAAAGGAGGATCGACTTGACAAGGGTAGACCACTTTTCTTCTTATGAGCCTCCCATTTTAGAGAAGCATCCTTACCTTATAGGATAAGCCATTTCAGCAAGGATTTTTCATCATCATCACATAATCATCCACATACGGGAATACACATGAATCTATGATTGGCACATAGTTAATTAGAAAAAATAAGGGCCTTGGTGATATCCTTCTTGCCTATAATCCCATTCGGTGCTAAGTCCTCATCCCACGGGAATACATGTACATATACGTGCTTTTAAATTGAGAATAAGACCTTTCAAATCATAATAATGCATACGTTGGCTTAAAAGCAAAACATACTTCATAATCATGCATACTTGTGCTAAGAAGCCAAATCATATTCATGACATACCTTCATGCATAGGAATAGCTCATCATACATGTTTATTTTGGTATACACACCCATAATTTCTCAAAGAGTCATATCATAGATATTATGTGATCATATTTTTGTCATACACATACTTTGCTCGATAACATAATCATCATCATAATTAGAACTTAGCCCACATCATAAACTTCATGAAAATAAATGCTCATGTATGTATATTCCATGAATAATGAGAGAATAGCAGGGGCAATATAGATTTATATTTAACTCAACAATATAATATGAAATCTAAGTAAATCCATGAAGAAATTCACATTTAAATCATGCTTGAGATCACCAATGCCTAAATCAACATTTAAAAGGGGCATGCATATTCAAACCTTAATAGTAACAATACAGCTCAACATATTAGGGCTTAAATCACTTTACAAAGATAAATAAAATACAACCGCCCATATTTCAATTGAATTAAATCAACATTAATTTAAAAGACCCATATTAAAAGTAAGCTTCAAATTCATAACTAAAGAAGTAAAAACTCTTTGGGGTCTTCATGGTTTAAAGAGACCATGTATCAATCCCACATATATTATATAACTTTGAAGAATCAAGAAGAAATTGATTGGAGAAGAAGACTATTCCTTGAGCTCCAAGATAAATCTCCAATGGCACACTTGATTGAAGTTCTTATAAGAGAGAACTTTAATATTTTAAGTGTTATGAATGAATTTGAATAAGAAGGAAGAAGTATAGCTCTTTTCAAGGATTTGGGATAGGTTAGAAACTCATAAATAAACCTTAGAGATCACAAAAATTATGAAAAAGCTATTAACGAAATGAGCTTAAAAAAGAGTCCAGGTGGCCTGTGAAAGAGAACCGTGATGCGTAAAGAGGAGCACAAATTGTACAAAGGTTTGTGGTAAGGGTCTTTAGACACTTAGCTAAATTTTAGACAAGGTCATTTCCACTGATGGTTTCATGGTTCGTATAAAGATCCATCGTACGTACAAGCTCCAGTTCAATGATCCAAGTTTAGAGATGATGATTTTATACATAGAAAATTTTTGGAAAGACACCATCATAGGATGCCACCATGAATCATGGTAGGTTATACGACCAACACAAGGGATCATGGTGGGTGCCTTAGCCACATAATGGCTATCAAGCTAAGAAAACCTACCATGAGCCACCTTCGTGGCCAGTGGTGAGCATCACGAGCCATGAAGGGCTCAATGAAGGGCAACTTTGTCTTAAGCTTCACCATAAACCAAAGCACATCACACATAAGGCCAAGGGCCATCCCTAGGTAGCCTACATGGTTTGTGGAGGTGACCATGGAGTGTCACCTTAGACAAAAACTCCCAGAACCTTGATTTTTAAGCGTCAATAAAGTCTCACAAGATCCAGGTCCTTACATGGGCTTAGTTCAATTGATGATCTTAATATAATTGAAATCTTATCATGTTGACTTACATTGATTTTAGGAGATTGAAAAATAGATGTCGCTTTCTATGATGAATTTATGGATGGGTAATTTTAAGTATGTTTAATTATTTATTTCTTTATGGATTTATTATGATTTTATCTTATTATAACATTTTAATTATGAATTCTAGGTACAAATGTTATTTTTTCATTCCTTATGTCATATGCATGCATGAACAAGGATTTTCATGAGATTTATGAGATGGGTTATTACTCAATTATGATTATGACTAAGATTTCAAGAAAAGTATGGTTATGACATGACATGTGATTGCATAATGTCTATATATGGCTTTAAGCAATTATGGGTGCGTATACACCATCATGTACAAATGAGAATCTGATATTCCTATGCATGTAATTAAGGATTTAAGTATGATTTGATTTTTAAGCCCAAGTATATATGCTTATGAAATATGATTTGTCTTTTTGAGCATAAGTATGCATGACTACAATTTGAAAATACATATGCTCCTATTTCAAGCATGTATATGTATATGTACTCTTATAGGATGATGACTTAGAACTGAATGATATTGGAGGTAAGGGATCGACTAAAGGGGTCCGCATATAAAGTCCCCTTCTCATAACTACATGCCTAACATAGGTTCATGTGTTGTGCCCCTTTGTGGATGATTATGCTCTTGTAAAATCCTCTCAAAAATGGGTGGTCCCTTAAGGTAAGGTTGCTTCTCCAAAATTGGCGGTGGTCCTGCAAAGAGGAGTATGGTCTATCATTGGCATGTAAGTCACTTTTTCTTTCGCTGCAGTGTGAAGATTGAAATTCTATGTAATAGCTTAAATGGTCTTATATGTCATTTCAAGTCCCATCCTTGTTATGTTTAAATATTATTTAAATGCCCCAAATTGTACTCTGGAAATGTCCATAATCATAATTTTAATATATCTCAAAATCGTGAGTGATATCAGAAATTCAACTTCATATTCTCGATCAGGGGGAAAAATTGAGTGAAAAATGGGTATAACCCAAATTTTAGAAGAACAGGGTCGTGACAATTATGGCATTAAGGTATCATGGATTTAAGGCATATTGTTATGATATTCATTCTTATATACTTCATTCTATATATATATATGTACCATTTTACCATCGTGAAAAATAATTTTTTCTAATGTTCATAAAATAATGTCTCTCCACGCCCATGTTGTGACGTGTCTGGGGTGCAGATTAGTGTTAATTTTATCTTCGTGTTGATACGGGCCAAACGCAGACTAGTGTTAATTTTTCCTTAATTCTCTAGTCTCGGCCAAGGGCATTGTGGTCATAGCCCTATGCCTACTTAAGCATGAAAACACCCATACTTAGCCATCTTTTTCAACACTATATCACTCAAAACCCTCACAAAAACCTCTCTAAGACTTAACCAAATATCTCATTTAAATTTCAAGGATTTCAAGCATAGTTTAGAACTAACGGATTCACTTCAAGCTCTAATTTTCCTTAAGCTCATCTCAAGAAAACCCAATATTGAGGTATATGGGTTTCATCCATTAGGTCCTTTTACCCATGGAGCCCAAACTTCCTTTTTACGAAAATTACAAGTTTTCAAGTTGTAACATCTATGTGTATCTCTTATTATGGATTGTGATTATAAATTATGTTGGGGTTTTTATGAAATGTTGATTGATTATGCATGTCTATCTATTTCAAGCTTATATGATGAATTGGTTTTGTCTATTGAGACTATGCATATTTTAAACTATGAAACTAGGATCTATTATGAGATCTGATGATGGATTTCAAGGTATTATATATGAGGGTTTTACTATATGTTGGTGGATTGATTTGCATTGAATTTTCTCATATTATTCCACTCTTAAATTACATGATTTCGAACAAGCATTAAGAACACACCAAGTTTTTTGATAAAATTTCATGAGAAGGATTCTCAAGTTATTGATGATCTATTACATGCCCTATAAGTCAAGTGACTTTATGATGATTAACGGCTTGCTTGTATGTATTGAATTTATGAAAAGTATCTTTGATGTTTCAAATAGACCACACCTTGTTGAGGGGGTGACATGCCTCAATCACCTTGTTGAGAGGGTGGCATGCCTCAATCACCTTGTTGATGGGTGACATAGCTCAATCACCTTGTTAAGGAGGTGACATGCATCAATTACCTTGTTGAGAAGGGGATATGCCTCAATCACTTTGTTATGGTAATATACCTCTATCACCTTGGTGAGAGGGTGACATGCCTCAATCATATTGTTGAGGGGTGACATACCCCAATCACCTTGTTGAGGGGGTGATATGCCTCAATCACCTTACAAGAGGGTGACATGCCTTGGATTCCATCTAGTAGCTTGCTTGGTCTATATCGGTTATGGTCTCTTCCCACGCATGTAATATGTATTATGTAAGTTGTATAATTTACAAGTATGTTTTACTTCAAGCATTGATCGTGCATGTCATATTGATATTATACTTATCCATTTTTTATGATTATGCATTTTGATTGTATTGACTTATGTCTTGTTGCATTGCATCCTACATACTTAGTACATTCAAACGTACTAACGTATACTCTATACTTACAAGATATTATCATTTAGGGACCGGAGCACCATTTGATCATCCTTCACATGGCTAATATGATCCTTTGAAGCAAGCTTTGGTAAGTCCTCAGATCCGAGGAAACTATCTTTGATACTCTTGCTATTTGATATTTCTTTATGTTTAACTCTTGTTAATATGTGGGTGAGCCCGAAAAGTGTGTTGGCCCCCGCTCCATTCCATCTTTGAGGTGTTGTTGGATATCATGATGTACTTATGCTATGATCTTGACTCCTTTATACTTTAATGATTATCAAAGACTTCCCATAGTCTCATTTCCCATTTTATTATATCTCTTATTATTGTTAATTTTCTTCCTCAATCAAGGATGTGTGATTAATATGCTAAGAGGCTTATTTGGGGTCCCTTCAGGTTCCCATACGTTGTGTCACTCAAGGCCCTAGGCTTGGGTCGTGACAATTATGGCATTAAGGTATCATGGATTTAAGGCATATTGTTATGATATTCATTCTTATATACTTCATTCTATATATATATATGTACCATTTTCATCTAACATTGATTTGTAGGTTATCATATTCATATGCATAGCTTGCCGACATACTTAGTACATTCAAATATATAAATGCATACTTTTGCCTACATGATCTAACTCTATAGGGACCAAAGACTATCCTCATCGACCTCTTCACGGCTAGATTAGACTTGTTAGAATTTTATTATGTTGAGCTTTTATACTAAGGACAAGACCTACCTTATATCTACCTACTTTATGTTATGCATATTTTATGTCTTTCATTTTGAGAGTGAGCTCGGGACATATCTTGGCTCCATGCTATCAATGATTTAGAGGCATTATTGGACACCATTTAAACTCTATGTAAAAGCTTATTATGTTTGATGCTTTTGGAGGCTATGCTTATGTCTTATGTTATGTTTATTTTATGTGGTCATAATGAATAATGAAATTCCTAAGTCCTTACTCCTATATCACTTTATAATGTTTAGATTACACTTTGAAACTGATGATATGTCTATGGATGCTATGAGGCTTGTTTGAGGACTTTTGAATTCCCATTCATCTAACTCATAGGCCCTAGGCCTTAGTCATGATAAGCTTGGTATTCAATCACTAAGGTTTTGAAATGGTCTTTGGTATCCAACTTACCGCGTCAAGTAGAGTCCTATTCATAGGTGTGAGGCATGACACATTAATGAATAGGAGGATACAGGGCATTTTAGGAAATAGTTCACTTTTTATGATTCATATCATGTCGTTGAGCATGTCCTAAAATTTTCTATCTCTATTCATGTTTACCAAATAGGGAGAGTTACATTGAGCCCATAGTACAATCTAGGCAAGGATGATGTTATAGTTGATCGTGTAGATGAGGTCTAAAGGGAGTTTATGAAAGATGTACATTGTTTGAAAAGATTAGGGGTTAGGTTGACTGAATTTAATGATAATGGTATCCATGTGAAGAATGGGGCTTAATGTTCGATTATAGTTGATTAGAGAGATAACTTAGGTTGGTTCAAATTCGATCCTAGATATTATGGAAATGATTATGGTGGTTCAGAAAAGTTATGTATTTATATTTGAATGAAAGATCATGAACTTCATGTCAATTATTGGGTGCATGTATTGGTCTCACCCACAAGGGCTGTTATGAATTTTGGCAAAATGAGCAAGTGATGTCCTCGGTATATAGTCCCTATTCATATTATGGAACATATTTGTAGTGTGGCTTATATAGGTTTGATTTGTCTGTTAATATGACTTTTATTCACTCGGTATTACATGTGTCTATGTTGAGGAAGTTGGTTAGTGATTCAAGTATGATTATGCCTTTTGAAGGTTTTAATGTTGAGGAAAACATGACTTGTGAAGAGGTCTTGATTAAAATCATCGATAGGCAAAGCAAGAGGCTTCGTAACAAGGATATTTCTTCGGTTTCAATGCTTTTTAGTAACTAACATGTTAAAAATGGCACATGGGAAGCAGAATCAAGTATGATACGGTGGTACCCCTATATTTCCCGATTATTTCAAGCCTAAGGTTATAGTTTCTTCTTGGTTAAAAGTTTTGAATTCTTTCAGTTCCATGATCTCATGTCATAACATGCATGCATGCTCATGAACTAGTTTTAAATGATATGTTGATTGAATTTTTGTCAGGACCCAAGCCTAGAGCCTATGAGTGACATGGCAAATAGGAAGCCAAAAGTCCCAAACAAGCTTTGTAGCATCCATACACATGTCATCGGTTCGAAAAGGATAATTAAACAATAAACACATTGTTCTAAGGGGAGAATAGGGCTTTACACTCAAGCTATGGTCATGTCACTGGGAATAGGAGTTGCATAAACTCACATAGCAAATAACAATTAAGTACTAAGGAATGGGTAACTATGACTCACGCTATGTGGATCAAACGGTCTTAGGACTTTCTACATTTCCACATCTTATCATAATCATTTCAATACATCAACATCATGAGAGAGACATAAACATAATCTCCATGAAGAATAAGCATCATGCATAATAAGCCCGTACATAGATTTTGCATGATGCCCAACAACACCTCTAGTTCATAGAATAGGATGAGGGGTCAAGCCGTGTTTGGGGCTAACCCTCAAAGTAAAGACATAAGTGAATATAACATCATAGGTAGATAGTGTAAGAACCCCTAGTTGAGGAGCCCTGAGTACAAAAATGTTAGCCTTAAAAATAACCTCGAGTCTGGTTTACAGGAAAACTTACGACCCATAAGTTTATATACAACCCGTAGATTTGGTTCTTAATCATAAAGCTTCAGGAAGAGGAGAAGTTTTCATGTGTGGTGTAACTAATTGACCAGGTGATGGCCCATTGGATACCTTATGAGCCATGGATAGTTGTGAGTAGCACCTCCAAAATGAAGGAAATTTAGAGTTTTCAGGAAAGTGGTATACAAGTTATCAGACGGCCCATAGATTGGATTACTACCCATCAAAATAATTCATGCATAAGGCAAAGGATGTCCGATAAAATGGTAAAATATCGAAGAACTATATGAGTCCAACCATGGCCCATATTAATGCTTCATTGCTTTCTATTTAGCAATGCAAGTTTATAGGATTTTCAGATGTCTTATCAGAACAAGAGACTTACGATGCCTGGAATGACTTACGACATGTAATAGGGGTCTTGTAGGTTGGTTATGGTAGTTTCAATGAGGGATGGGAAAGGGACCCTATAAAATCCCTATGATATATCATTTGAGGGCTATAGGTATGTCTAACGCTTAAGATGATTGAGTATATATAAGTATTAAGTTAAGGAGATTGTGGTCTTAAATGAAGTAAAACAAGTGAGGTGCTTGCGTGACTTTAAGAAGCTAGCAAGTGAGTCACCTACGTGCTTAACTTAAATGGTCTCGGTAGATGGGGGATATTAATTCTTCATAGTTAACACACTTGAGGCCCAAAAATAAAGTAACAAAATAAGAAAATAGAGAGGAGGCCCAACACCAAATCTATCCATGTCCAATAATGAATAAAGCCCAAGCTAGGGGTGCAATTTTATCCAATGATTTAGTATTACTAAAGGGAAATATTGGCAGCCCAAGATGATTAGATAAAGGGCCCTAGTAAATTCACAACCTACTTAACAATTTGGGCCCAAGCCAAGTAAAAGAAGAAGAAAAAAACTGGCGGCCAAAGCTACCAAATTAAAAGAAATTAAAGCCCAACTGAAAGGACTAAGTAGGTGCATCACCTACTTAATTTAATATGGCATAAAATATAGTAAAATGTCATCCAAGATGGATCCTTTTAAAAATATGAAAACTAGCCCCTTCAAGTCATTTTATCATAGACAAAAATCAGATTTCCTAAGTTCTCTCCTTGCGCTCTCTAGACTTTACAAAGTACCCCTCACAACCACACAAGGGTTATTGAATAATCCCTCACCCTTGAGTATTAAGGTAAATAAAAATACTTATGGATTTAGTATAATTTTTGCATGAAAAATAAGAGTGATTTGTTCATTATGCTTGCGTCGGAATTTTTGATAGCATGTGTTCTAAAAATTGCTAATCACTTTTTTTGTTTACTGATGGACTCTTCTCTTATTAGCTGGTTTTACTATTGATGAAGGATGAAGTTCTTAAGGGGTGTAGGTCGATAAAAATAAAGCAAGATTTTTGTATCATTTTCTTGTTTTCCTTAGAGATGAGTTCTTGTATGGCATCTTGAGTGTGCTTTCCTAGGACCTTGTGGGCTGGTGAGTGGGGACTATATTTGTGTGTAAATATGTTAATAACAGTTTGGTTAAAGTTGGAACAAGTGTGAAGTGTTGACGTTGAAATATAGTGAAATGGCACAACATTATTCTACCTAATTATTCATTGTGTGGAGGTGTTATGTTTTATGCTTTAAAAACTATTGTAAGCATATTATGGAGCTAATATAGGATAGACATGCCATGTATATGCGAATGTATATTAGAAAAGCATGATTAAAGAAGCAAAGGTCGAAAGAATGCCTTAGGGTTGATAATTACAGGCTTGCAGTCAGGCCATTATTGTGGGATGACACTGTACTACAAAAACATGTTTTTAGCTACTAATATAAGTTTTATCACCCCACCTATTGTAGATAAATATTTGGGAGAAAAGGAGGTTACTTCAAGGTAATAACGAGGTGGTACAACAAAGGCTATAATGCTACTCAATTTCCTATTATTTGGCATGAAGTATCCTTCGTTGGCACATAGTGGTGCTTACAAACTCCAAAATAACTTATAACCTTGTTTCCGCTCTTTAACATGTTCATGTATTCCAATGTATAATTATTGTCAATTCTGCATATATACATTAGATACCAAGATACTTGAGTTCTCTTTTTAGTTAAATAAAGTCCATGTGTTATTTCATCTCCTACATATTTCATTAGTTGTATAACCTAATGTTTTCACTATGGTATTATCTTACATGATTGTTTACATGTCACTTGTTATGTATATAGTCTTGCAGCTCCAAAATGTTATGTCGACCAAAAGAATAATATAAAAAGTAAATAAAAGACATAAGTGTTATGTATAATGCTATGAGTTTGGCTCTCTCTTGACTCTTATCATTTATATCATGAAGTTTGTTCCATTAGCCCCAATTATCCCTATTTTGCTATCTCTTATTCCTGCTTTACTTGCTTTCGCAATAAAGAATGTGTAACGATATGCTAGGAGGCTTGTTTGGGGTTCCTTTGGGTTCTCCATTTGTCGGTCGTGTCTAGACCCTAGGCTTGGGTCATGAAAAAGATAGTATCAGAGCACTAGATTGTTAGATCATTGATTTATAACATACTGTGTCGATTATATTCTTATTTATGGTTGTGAAGTATGGCACAACTACGAATGGAAGGCTGTGAGGTGTTCTAAGAAATGTTCACTTATTTATGGTGTATGTCGTGCCATAGAGTTAGGTCCCCCAGGGCTTATTGCTAATCCCTAATGGTTATATTACAGGATATGTCTCAAGCTACTCAGGATGCTGATATGACGAATGTGGTGGTATGCAATACTCCATGGGTATTGGCCAAAGCAGTGACAAAGTTGGCAACTCACCTCGATCAACAACTGAGTGCTCCTAAGACTTCAATTTATAAGAAGAGAGGCAATGAGGCCAAAAGAACCCATATTGGAGGAAAGTTCCAATGTCTTAAGGATAGATATAATGTTATATGCCTAATATGTGGTAAGGGTCATAAAGGCCTATGTTTGAAGGGCACCAATGCTTGTTTTGGTTGTGGTTTAGTCGGACATAAGAGGAAGGATTACCCCTTTAAATGCAATAAAAGTAAGGAGGGTGATGATGTGATGACTCATCTTAGATGCCCAAAGTGTGGGAGGACTCATAGTGGCGTATGTTGGAGGGACAGGGGTGCATGTTTTAGGTGCAGTGAGATGGGCCACAAGATTCTAGATTGTTCACATGCACGCCCTAAAGGTATAGATGGATGACCACTAGAGCAAGGTGGTCATCTTGATCAAGAGGCTCAAGGAGGGGATGAGGCACCCAATGTTGCTACAAGTATATTGAAATTTCCTTTGGCTTTGACATGTTTGCATTGATGGGCCTGGGTGCGACTATTTCTTTCATTGTTATTTTGGTTTCTAGTGGGTCTCATATGTGTCCCAAACTCTCATTTGTGAGCCTATTGTTATTTAAAAGTTTATAACTGTTGTTCCATGTTCATATTACATTAGGCCTTGCCTTGTGACTTGTTGGATTTATTATGGTAGACCTTGATATTATGCTTGGGGTGGATTAGTTGCATGCATGTTGTGTCTTCCTTGATGTAGTGCCCATAGAGTTAACTTCTGATTCCCTATTAAATCCTTCCTTGAGTATGGACTTGTAAGGTGGATGTGAAGAGGTAAGTTTGTTTCTTCTCTTAAGGTATAATTGATCTGTAAAGGGTGCCCCAAGTTCTTATTGCATAGGGTCTTGTGTTATGATTTTTGTTGAGCTTAGTTTGTTGCATTGGAGGTCTTCAGGTAGTTGGCTACTTGTATATTATGTCTCCTTTTATTGTAGAACTCATAAGGTTGTAATATGATGGTTGATAATGGTCGATCTATTTGGTCAACTACAATGGGTTAGTCCCTTCTCTAAGCTTGATCTTTGGTTTGAGTTTTGTTCCCAAATGATGATGAAGGTAGGTGATATCCTTAAGTATCTTTTTGGATTAGGAGTGAGCCTTTTGATTATCTTGGAGTTGTTCGGTTGGCTTATGCACCGACTATGTTTATGGGTTTCATGAATAAGGTCTTCAGTCCCTACTTTGTTATGCTTGTGTGGTCTCTAGTGATGAAGTATGGATTTATTTAGAGCTTATAAACCATTTGGGAGTAGTGTTGCAAATCATGGGGTAAGAGGAGTTGTATGCTAAGTATGTGAAGTGTGAAATATGGTTAAAGGAGGTTATCTCCCTAGGTCATATAGCGTCAGAGGATGGTAATAAGAATGATCTTAAGGAGACTTATGCGATTGTAAATTGGCCTAGACGTTTGACTCCCTTAGACATTAGGAGTTTCTTGGACTTAGCGGGTTACCACCAAAGGTTTTTGGATGGGTTCTCTTCTATTGCTTCTCCCATGACTAAGTTGACCCAAAGGAAGGATAAGTTCTCTTCACTTCTATTTTGTCCTCACCAGATGGGATAGAAGGGTTTGTTGTGTATTGTGATGTCTCCCAGATTGGATTGGGTTTTGTGTTGATGCAAGATAGTTAGGTGGAAGTCTATGCTTTTAGATAATTTGAGATGCATGAGAAGGATATCTTATCTATGACCTTGAGTTGGCCGCTGGGCCTTTTGCTTTGAAATTTTGACATCATTGGTTGTATGGGATGCATGTTGATGTGGTTCCCGTTCTCTAGATTTTCTAATATGTGTTCACCCAAAACAATCTTATCTAGATACGAAGGAGGTGGTTAGAAGTTATTAAGGATTATAATATAAGTGTGCATTATCATCTCGGTAAGACTAATGTTGTAGCGGATGCTTTGAGTAGGGTGTTTATGGGTAGTGTAGTTCATGATGATGGTGGTGATAAAGAGGTAGCTAGAGAGGTGCATCGATTGGCTAAATTGGGGGTTAGATTAGAAAAGGTTGGTAATGGTGGTGTTTTTTGTTGTTGTTTGTTCTAAGCATATCCTCCTTGTTAGAGTTGAAGGCCTTGGTGAAAGAGGACAAGGTGGAGGTTTTCTCTCAAGAGGGACATGATGCCCTTAGATACCAAGGTAGGTTATGTGTATCTTGTATTGATGACTTGATAGAAAAGATCTTTAATTAAGCCCATAATTCTTCTCATTCTATTCACCTGGTTCTACCAAATGTATAGAGAGTTTAGAGATATGTATTGATAGGGAGGCATGAAGAAGGGCATTGCCAAATTGGTTTTCATTCATCATAGTTGTCAACAAATCAAAGTCGAACATGAAAGGCCGAGTGGCAAAACCCAAGACATGGAGGTTTTCTATTTGGAAGTAGGAAGAGATTAATATGGATTTTGTGGTTAGGTTACCCAAGACTAGAAAGGGTTTTGATTCCATTTGGGTTTTGGTTGATAGGGTGACGAAATTGGTTTAATTTTTACTTGTTAAGACTATTTATGATACCAAAGAGTATGCTAAATTGTACATTCATAAGTTGGTGAGATTACTTGAGGATATGCTTAGGGCTTGTGTATTGGAGTTCAGGAGTAGTTGGGATGATCATCTTCTATTGATTGAGTTTGCCTATAACAATGGCTATCATTCTTGCATTTGCATGGTCCCTTTAGATGCTCTCTATGGTAGACAATGTAGATCACCGATTGTGTGGTTTTATGTGGGAGAGATGGCTTTGTTGGGTCCAGGACTGAGTGTGGGTGCTATGGAGAAGGTAAGGTTGGTTAACGAAAGGTTGGAAATGGCCCAAAGTCGTAAAAAATCCTAAACTAATGTGAGAAGGAGAGAGGGAACTGAGTTCATGGATTGTGATCCTTCATAGAATGTCGAGGAAAATTAGTGAGGTTGCATACAAATGGGAATTGCATTTGGATAATGATATGGTTCGTTCGATTCTTCATGTTTCTAGGTTAAGGAGGTGTGTTGGTGGTTCAAGTGTTATAGGTTTCTTTGAGGTTGTGGATGTTGTGGGGTATGAGTTGACCTATGAAGAGGTCTGGTAGAGAAGTTGGGTGGATATGAGTAAAGGTTGATTTGTGAGGATGTAGTGTTTGTCAAGGCCCATTGGGAGAATTTTCATGTCTATAGTATCTCTCGGGGAGCCGGAACGGGCATGGAGGAGCAATATGTGTACCTTTTTCATTCTTTTCAAACTTATGATAACACGTCATGTCCTTTCACGATTCCAAGACTTATATTTTAGCCCCTATATCTTTTGCATGTATCCATGTTTATGATAACATGTTCAAGACGAATTTTGACATCTGTGTTGATATTTTGAAAATAGTGTTTTAAATATATTGTTCCATTCTTGTTGGGGCTGCTTTGTTCATGATTAGCCTTCTCATATACATTTCTTTGACATTCGGGGACGAATGTTCCCAAGGGGAAGATATTGTAACGACACCAAAAAGTGCCAGAAAATATGCCCCGAAAGTGCAAGGAATCGTAATTTTCATATATCTCAAAATTCGTGCGTGATATAGAAAATCTGACTTCATATTTTTGTTCAGGGGGCCCAATTTTTCAGTTCGGTCCAAGACTTTTGGGTCATTGGCCTAAGTCTTCCCACACGTGAAAATACCTATATATAGCCATTTTCACCCTCATATCATTCTAAACATTCCCTAATACTCACTCAAACACTTAGGCTTATACTTCTCTCAAGATTAAAGTGCCAAAACCCTTCCCGGATCTAAAGGAATTCAACCAAGCTTCAAGTCTCCATCTCCAATCTTTAACAAGTTCATCTCCAAAGCTAAGGTATATGGGTTTCTTTCATGGGTTCCTTTCACCCATGATACCCAAGCTTCCTTTTATTTCAAATTGCACGATTTAAAGTTGGTTTACAAATGGATCTTATTTATTATCAAAATCTCTGCACACTATGTTGGGGTTTATCGAATTATGATTGTTTTGCTATGTTTTGAGCTATGAAACCACGATCTACTTTAAGATTTGATGTATATTGCTTGACTGTGTTACCAAATATCTATTGAAGGTTTTACATTGAATTTACTAGCATGATTTCACTCTTGAATTCATGGTTTTATACTATCACTACATACCTTCTACATGTTTGATAAAATGTTCGATTATTATTTCTTGGGGAATTGAAGGTCCAATGCATGTCTTATGAGTTGAATGACTATATGATGATAAATGGAATGTGTGTATATGATGATGAAAGGAATGTATGGCTAAGATGACTATATGATAATGGGAGGAATGTATATAGATGTATATATGATATTATCTCTATAGTGTTGGGGATGACCAAGCCTATCTTGGGGGGTTGTAGGCCTGGGTAACCTTGTTGAGGGGTTGGTACCTCGATCGCCTAGCTCAGGGGATGGTAAGCCTGGGCAACCTTGTTGGGGGTTGTCACCAATCAACCTTGTTGGGGGTTTGTACTCCAACAACCTCATGAAGGGGTTTGTACCTCATGTGTCTCTCCAAGGAGTGGTAGGCGTTGGATTGCATTATAATAGTCACTCACTACACTCGTATTATGTTCTATCTATGCATCATTTTTACTTCAAGAATTGTTCATACATTTTATATTGTTAGTATGTTATTCATTGCTTATGATTATGCATTTTTCCAATAATGCCTATCTTATGTTGCATTGCATCGTGCATACTTAGTACATTCAAACATACTAACGCATACTCTATACCTTCATGATATCACCACGTAGGGACCAGAGCTTCTATTGATTCTCCTCGTGGTTAGATAGATAGTTCAAGTTAGCTTATGGTGAGTCCTCAAGTCCGGGGACAATATCTATCTTATCTCAAGCTTATGTTTAGACTTTGCTTTTGTATGTTTGGATTATCTATTTTCATTATTATTAGGGTGAGCCTGTTTACTTGTCTTGGCCTCCGCTAAGTATCTAAGGTTTAGAGGTGTTGTTGGATATGTCAATGTATATTGATATAAGTTTGACTCTCTCTTGACTCTTGTCATTTATGTCATGAAGGTCGTTCCCTTAGCCCCGGTTATCCCTATTTTTCTATCTCTTGTTCTTGTTTTACTTGCTTCTGTGACCAACGATGTGTAATGATATGCTAAGAAGCTTGTTTAGGGTCCCTTTAGGTTCCCCATTCGCTGGTCATATCTAGGCCCTAGGCTTGGGTCATGACAGATGGGTCCTTTTAAAAGGAATTAAAACCAGCCTCTTAAAGTAATGTTATCATAGAAAAAAATCAAATTTTGCAAAGTTCTCTCCTTGCTCTCTCTTGACAATACAAAGAAACACTCAGAACCTCACTAGGTTTGTTGAAGAAGCCCTCACCCATGAAAAATAATGTAAGTAAAAATACTTATGGATTTAGTGTAATTTTTCCATGAAAAGAAAGGAGATATAGTTGGTTATGCTTGTATCAAAAATTTGCACAACATATGTTCGAAAAATTATGGTCACTTTATTGAGGGACTTTTGTCTTCTTAGTTTTCTTTATTATTTATGAAGGTTTGAGTTCTTAAGGGTTTTAGGTCAAAAATAATAAACCAAGGTTGCTTCACCATTTTCATTTTCCTTAGAGTTGAGTTCTTCTATGGTAGGAGAATCTTAGTAACTCAGTTGGTTGACTACATGAACTCTCAGCATGACAGTGAGGGTTTGATATCCCACATTGTAATCCTCCTCCCCATTTCCCTATCCCCGGCCCCACAATTTAAAAAAGAAAAAGAAAAAGAGTTCTTGTATAGTATCTTGAATATGCTTTCGTACGAACTTGTGGGGACTATTGTCTCATATCCCCTATCTATATTTGAACTATTTTGGGACTATTTTGGTGTGTAAACATATTGAGAGTAGTTTGGTTAATGTTGGAACAAGTGTGAAGTATTAATGTCAAAATATTGGGAAATTATATGCATATTATGGAGTTAAAATAGGCTTGATATGCCATGTATATGAACATATGTATTACAAAAGTAAGGAATGGTCGGAAGAACACTTTTGTGTTGATAATTA
>DF359277.1:0-11071 GCA_000787875.1 Solanum virginianum | reverse complement strand
GGAAGAACACTTTTGTGTTGATAATTACGAGCTTGCTGCCCGGCTGTTATTTTTTTATAACATTGAACTACTATAACATGTTTATTAGCTATTAGTACTAGTTTTGTCATCCACCCTGTTGTAGATAAATATTTTGGATATAAGGAGGTTACTTCAAGGTAATAACGAGGTGGTACAACAAGGTATATAAGGCTACTCGATTTCCTATTATTTGGCATAAAGTCTATATCCTTCCTTGGCACAAAGAGGCACTTATAAACTCTGACATAACTAATAACCTTGTATCCACTCATTAACATGATGATGTGTTCAAATGTATAGTCATCATCAATTCTGCATATATACTTTAGATACCAAGATACATTAGTTCTCTTTTTATCTAAATAAAGTCCATGTGTTATTTAATCTCCTACGTATTTCATTAGTTATGCGACCTAGTCTTTTCACTGTGATATAGTCATACATAATTGTTTACATGTCACTTGTTATGTATATAGTACTGCAACTCAAAATTTTATGACCACCGAAAGAATCATCTAAATTGTAAATAAAAGATATAAGTGAAATTTCATAAAGATGGGTGGTATCCCCACGATGAAAGAATCGTCTGGCATAGGACAATCTCATATTAAAGGGGTATCCGAGGGGTGAATTGAAAGCCTAGCTTGGGTCGATCTCGATATCGATTTACCACTGATCAGCTGATGAGAAAATTTCAATATTCTGTGAATTGAAAGCCTAGCTTGGGTCGATCTCGATATCGATTTACCACTGATCAGCTAGCTAGTTATATTATGTACTATGCACATATGTAATGTAAACAAAGGTACATTAACGAAAAAGACAAAATGTACATGATTCCACAATATGACTAAAGGTGGTCTCTTATTCTTACACTAGTGCATGCTTTCATTTAAGCTCTTATATGACATATAGTACTTATTGTTTTATATATTAAGTATAATATCTCATACTGACATCCCTCAGGGGGGACCTGTATTGCATACTGTAGGTATAACAGCTAGTAGATTCCCCAGTAGGATTACATAATGTCCAGCTGCTATTACTGAGCTCCAGGTTGCTTCAGTACTATGTGTGTCTAGAGCTTATATTTCTGTATTGTATAGTAGTAATTCCTAAGATGGGGCCTGTCTTAACTTTTCTCATATAGTATTCATTATCTAGAGACTTTGTAGACTATATAAATTAAAGTGTAGTCATGTCTAGAATCATAGACATTATGACTCCAATAGCCTGGTCATATGTATTTCCTTTTAGCTTGTTATTACTGTCTACTTTCCTAAAAGCATGTGGAGTATGGAATCCCCTTATAAGGTTCATAGATAGTGCATGATTACAGGTTGGTTATCCCAAGTATTATAAAAAAATAAGTGCTAGCTTGTGTTAATGGGACATTGGGCGTGATACTCATGATCTCATGTTATGTTTTCATTACATGAGTTTTCTTATGCATTGTATTATATTGATCTTGAGACATATTACTTTTACTTGTTTAAACTTGCCTATATATCCTTTACTCTGTATATTCTTATATGATATGTTTAATAATGATGGCATTACTGAAATAACCCCAAAAAGTGCCCGAAAATGTGCCTCAAAAGTGTCCGAAATCATAATTTCTATATATCTCAAAATTCATGCATGATATCAAAAATCTGACTTCATATTCTTGCTCAAGGGGCAAAAATTAAGCGGGAAATGGGTCTAACCCTGATTTTAGACCAACCATAGCAAAATTTGATTTTTCCAAGTTTTCGCAAAGTAGTGTCGATCTGTGTTGGTACAACAACACGCAGCCATTGTGGACCAGTTAAAAAATGCCCTCTGTGATAGGTCTGCGTCGCAGAACAGATATAGACCTATACATTTTGTTACTAGTGATTCTTATCATAGTCCAAGGCTTTTGGGTCTTGGGCCTAAGTCCTCCCATACGTAAAAATACTTATACTTAGCCATATTTCACTTTTATATTATACAAGACATTCCCCAATATTCCCTCAAACACTTAGACAAGTATTTCACCTCAAATTTCAAATCCCAACACTCATCCAAATCTTAAGGATTTCACTCAAACTTTAAGTCTCCATATCCAATCTTCATCTTTTCAAATTAGTGCCAATTTTTAAAAGTACTTGAATCTCATATTAGAGGGCGATATGTGTGTCTAACGTTAAAGAGGGTCGAGTATAAATAAGTTTTAAGCCAAATTTAGTAGATCACGGCCCTAAATAAAGAGAGAGAATTGAGGTACTTGTAGGACTTAGGAAGCTAGCAGGTGAGTCACCTACTTGCTTAGCTTAAATTTGCTAGCCAAATGGAGACGAGGCCCGACGTCGAATTTATCCAAGTCCTATTATGAATAAAGTCCATGTTACGAGTGTCACTTTAGCCCATATCTCAATTGAATCAAATAAATAATAATCTTAAAAATCCATATTTAAAGTAAGCTAAATTTCATGAAAAATCAAGTGTAAAGAGTTTAGGGTCTTCATGGTTGAAAGGGACCATGAATCAATCCCACATACCTTAGCTAATAAGAGGAATCAAGAACAAATTGAGTGAAGAAGAAGACCCTTCCTTATGTTCCAAGCCAATCCTTCAAAGTTCACTTGAGGGGAGTTCCTTAGATGAGAAAATTTCAATATTCTAAGTGTGAGAAATGAATTTGAATAACAATAGAGGAGGATAGGTCTTTTTAGGGCTTTAGAATAGGTCAGAAAGTCATAAACGTCCCTTAGAAGAAGCCAGAAGCACGAAAAAACTATTAATGAAATGAGCTTCAAAATGTTACCCGCTGTCATTGGAAGAAGGTCCACGGTCTGTGTAAAGAACAATGGGAAAAATGTAGAGCACCCGTGGAGCTCCCATTAGCCAAAATTGTCATGACCCAAGCCTAGGGCTAGACATGATACAGCGAATGGGAACCCGAAGGGATCCAAACAAGCCTCATAGCATATCAATCACACATCCTTGGTCACCAAAGCAAAGTAAACAACAACAAGAGGCATAAAACAAGGGAAGTAGGACTAAGGGAAGTCTTTAATAGTCATAAAAGCATAAAGAGTAAAGATTATCTCATAGATACATCATAATATTCCAACAACACCACTAACGTAGAATGAAGTAGGGGTAAACACACTCTTCGGGCTCACTCTCATAATAACTAGTGTTCAAAATGCAAAGGTCTCAATATAGCTAGAATAATAAAGATGGTGCCCTCAGACTTGAGGACTCAGCAAAGCATGCGTCAACAAATCGTACTAGCCATGTGGCAGATGATCAAGTGGTGCTCTAGTGGACAATCGTATGAAGAAGTTGTCTTCAATATCTGTCAGTCAATAAAGAGTCCATACAATCTAAAAAATGATATTTGGGCACTAGGTGAAGTCTGTGTAACCAAGTTATCCAAGTTATTCCGTGATAATAAATCAGGTGCTATTGGGAGACAACCCAAGATATTTGATGTAATAGTTGTAGTCATATTTTTGTTTTAGCTTTTGGACTTTTAGGTAGTTTATTTTTTTCATTTGGATTGTATTTGTGGATATTAGACTTGTTGCATATAGGGTAATAGTGTGTTCTATGAAGAATGTGCAGGGACATGACTGAGTCAGCCATTCATGGTTGGAAAGGCACCAAGAAGTGCTTTTACGACTAGTTCTATGAGCTGTATCTAAATCTATGACCCATACACTATCTTGTAGAATACTTCTAGTGATCAACAAGTTGTGCACTCTAATTCACAAGCAAACTTTATGGCCCGTAGATAAAACTATAGGCCGTAAATAGAGCTCGTGGACTCCAGGTAAGTTTTCTGCTTAATGGCTAACTATGTAGGTTTATATGACCAACTCTATAAGTCATATCCTATTTTATGATTCCTAGACTAGTCTACGAAACCTAGTCCACAAGACTTGGGTTTGGGCATTCTACGAGACCATGATTTATAGGCTGTAAAACCCTCTACAACCCTTATTGGGGTTTCGTAAAGTCTAGGTACATTAGTCTTGGACAGATCTAATCAACATATAAATAAAGGGGTCAAATTATTTGGACCTCATTCTTTTCCAAAATTACAAATTAAACCCAACAATCCCTACCCTTGTCCCTCCGACCACCGAGAACAACCACCCATCTTTTTTGGGCCAACTTTCTGACAACCCTAGGGTTCCACCTCTTGGATTCCTCCTTCAAATTTTACATCTTGTTCATTTAATTTGGTAAATCTCAGACCTAAACAACCATTTTAATTACCAAATTTTTTGTGATTAAGTTGAAGTTGATTAATGGGTATGGTAATTCAACGAATGAATCCATTTGTGCGATTGTTGTGCTAAATATTAATTATGAACAATAAGTGCCAATGTGTGAATAAGTGCCAAAGCAAAAAAATTATGTGTATGGCCATGTCATTGTGTTTGATTGATGTGTTTGAAAGCCATATGGTCAAATATTGCTTTAACTGAATTAACTATGTGCATAAAAACTCAGTGTGTGATGACATATGCGTGTAATCTGATACTAATTCATTCAAATTGGGTTTGTTGGCTTGGGAAACAATGTAAAATTATATTTGATAGGGTTTGGGAAAGTATTTGCATGTAGGGTATTGGGTGTGTGATTAGAGTCATGTGGGGGGTATACTATTTTGATGCTAAAAGTTTTGTTAAAAATATCATATGGGGTCCGTGTTGATAGGATTACAAACTTAGGTTACTAGGTTTTTCAATCGAGGGTCTTTTCCGGCCCTAGAAACTTTAATTAGCCATAGTTGCCCCTTGTATGAAAATCTAGCAATTTGAAATTTTAGAGAACTTATCAGATGAGACATTCTATGAGTCTTAGAATATTCTATGACTCATAGATAGGTCTCATTGATCCTTGCTTGAAAATGTTTGAGCACTGGAACACTTTTACGACTTATTTTACAACTTGTATATTCTTCTACAAGTCAAACCTGGCTTCATAGACGCAACTCCAGTAAGCAAAATCTATGACTACTATTTTTACGAAGGCCTTCTACGGCTCGTAGAAGTGCCTTCATAAACCCTTCTATGACAAAGTATGATTTGATTTTGCTTCTTGTTCTTTGATTTATGAGGCTAATTCTGTTTGCCAAACTTCAACAATTTAAGTACTATTGCCCCTATTCTCATCTTATCAACCAGAACAAGGTATTGCCTTTCTTTTATTCACTTATAAACATGATTTGTAACATATTTACAATCCAAAGCTGAAATCAAACATCAAAATAAATTCATTGTTCATTTTTTTCTTCTCTCCATTTTTAGAAGGGATAAACAAATTCCAAACAAAGCAATAAGATGTGTTCACTAACATGGGAACAATCAAGAAACTAACAAGGTAAAATCAGCTAATTCATAATTCTTTAAAAGTGTGCATGCATGTATCAATTAATTCTCTTCATATTGAATGCGTTTGAATTGTGGCCAACCTTAGAACTCGCCTAGTGTTACTAACTAGATCAAGGTAGTAATGAATGGAAAATAAGATTAATTAATAGGATTCTATTGATGTTTCTTGTCTAATCAACTAAACTGGGCCAAGCGGAGGTTGTACAATAATATTAGGTAAGGGGTAGTAATGTCATATTATGGGGATGGACCAAATTACATAGCAAATTTGCCTCTTGCTTATGCCAAAGGGTTTGGTGAACTTAACTTACCATTCTGCATGCTACACATAGGAAATCATTATCTGGTAATAATTAGTTAAGAAATCATGGGGAACATAATACCCTAGTTACTCTTCATATTAGTTTAACGCTTGTCTTAGTTTAGGAGTATTTTTTATAGTTGTCACAACCCTCTCACCTTTGAAGAGATAAGTTGGTTAATCAAACTGAGGTGTATTGAATTCATCTAAGTCTACCATATTCCCTGTGGGATTCAACCCTAATTTTTCTGAGTTTAGATATCTTGAAAACAATTACATTAGCCTTAAAAAGGAGGTGTAGCTTAGGTAACATCATAAAAAGGGTCTAACCCCGATTTAAGAGGTAAAGATTAGCTATTCTGATTTTTGAAGTGGAAAATTCCACTGAGCATTCCATGCCCCTGGCACAATGCGCCAAGCAGATATAGGATGGGAGTTTGGCTAAGTTTGGAAGGACACTACGAGTCCATCCACGGGCCATAGAATTAGTATTGTCTATCCTGTTTGTTATAGTCCCTAAGCTAGAAATGGCCATATTTTAGGACTCCTAAGTGAGCCATCAGACGATAGGGTCTATAACATGCAAAACTTTCTAAGGCCCGTAGATGGGGCTTCGTAGATGGCTTCCAATAGTTTTAATTGAGGGGCAGTTTGGTTATTTCGCATAATTTTATTCTTAAACTACATCATTTGGGGAATGAAAAGGGGGACATATATTGGTCTTCAGGACCTAAGAATACCCCTCAGTCTCTCAATCTTCTAATTAAAAATTTCCAAGGCATGACTCTCAAGAACAAGGCTAGGGTTTTCTAAGTTCCTTCCATAAGACTTCAACTCTTATTCTTTCTAGTTCCTCATGTATGTGTGTAGATTTATAGGTACCCCCTAGCCCCTAATGTTCTCTATTATGCACTTTAGTTTTTCTATAAGTTCCTAAATTTTAATGTATGTTTATGATGATTTTATGGTTCTCATGCTATTACATAATGTTCTTAAAGTTCAATGACTATTTTGTTATATAAATGTACAGATGTTTTGAAGTGTTATGTTTATTCTAAGGATGGTTTTGATGTGGTTAAGGTTGGATGATTTTGATGTTCCTTTTTAAAGAAATTTCTTAAGAATTATACGATTTATGATTGTTTCATGCATCAATTAAGTCCACTCTATTTTCATCAAAGCTTCTTATGAATTATGACTATAAGTAGGGCTTTTGTGAAGAGCTTCGAATTTAAGCTTTACCAAAGTTATTTGTAAGATGATTATTGCCGTAAATGATATTAAAGAAACACTCTCAAGTTTTTAGCTACTCTTGATGATCGGTACTAATGATCCTATGTTATGTTTAAAAATTTTATGGGATGACTTAGCATTGAGAGGTCTTGAGATTGGGACCCATCCCATTGGTTAAGGCATTATCCCTTGAAACTAAACCTCAATTTCCCTAACTATATGGTACCATAAGAGCCTTGTAGGCTAGGCTAGTGGACCATGAAGGCCCCAAAGTTATGAAAGATACTAAGTCTTAGATATCAACCATGGCAAGTAGATTCACATTTTCCCAATGGAAGGAGACCATTGGTCTTTTTCCAATTGAAAGAGTTCATTCGATTCTATGTAGTAGCTCAGATGGTCTTACTATCTGTTATGGACAATTCCCACAAGTTTATATTATTCCATGATATGTCTTAAGTTCATGCTGCAAAGATGCATTGTCTCATATTGGTCTAAGTCATATTCTTTAGGCTTGTTTAATCCTATTTCATGCCTCATTATCCTTGTATATTCTTATATATTATGTTTGATTATGATGGCACTGCAGTTTCATCCATACATTTTGTCATGACCCAAGACTAGGGGCTGATATGACACGAAGAATGGGAACCCGAAATAACCCAAACAAGCCTCTTAGCATATCAGTTACACATCCTTGGTCGCGAAAGCAAAGTAAACAACAACTACAATATAAATAAGGGGAAAAAGGAACTAAGCGATGTCTTGATATGTATAAAGCATAAAAGAGTCAAAGATCAAAGCATAAGTACATTAAATGTTCCAACAACATATCTAAACATAGATTGAAGTAGGGGCCAAGACACTTTTCGGGCTCACCCTCATAGTTTCAAATGTTCAACACAAGAAGTTTTAAAATACCAAGAAAGTAGATAGTGTCCTTGAACTAGAGGACTCACCAAGCTTGTTTTTGAAGAATCTCACTAGCCTAGTGGAGGATGATCAAGATGATCTCTGTTCCCTATATGATGATATCATGTAGGCAAAATGAAACGACCCCAAAATGTGCCTAAAAATGTGCTTTAGAAAGGTTCAGAATTTTAAATTCCATATATCTCAGAATCGGTGCAAAGTATTGAAAATCCAACTTCATATTCTTGTTAAGGGGGTCCAAATTAGGGGGAAAAGGGTCTAACCCCGATTTAAGAGGTAAAGATTAGCTATTCTGATTTTTGAAGTGGAAAATTCCACTGAGCATTCCATGCCCCTGGCACAATGCGCCAAGGGCACCAAGATGAAGAGAAGTTCTCTTTGCGTTGAGAAGAAGACGCAGAGAGGTGTATCTTTCAGTCCAGTGATTTTCTGCTATACATGACTTTTAAGTCTTAGGCCTAAGTGTTCCCAGACATGTTTTTACCTATACTTAGCCTTATTTTACCCTCATATCATCCTAAACATTCCCCAATACTCACTCAAGCACTTATCCATATTTTTCACCCTTAAATTCAAGTCTCAAAACCTCTTTCGGATCTAAGGATTTCCTTCAAGCTTCAAGCCTCCATTTTCAATCTTCACTAAGAGTTTCTGTCAAGCTAAGGTATGTGGGTTTTAGCCATTAGGTCCTTCCATCATAGTGCTCTAACATTCTTTTCACTTAATTTGCATATTTTAAAGTTGATTTTATAAATGGGTTTACTAGTTTGAATATTTTTATGAACGATGTTAAGGCTATGTAAACTTGTGGTAGTTTTGCTATATTTTGAGCTATAAATCTTGCATCTATTGTAAGATTTGATGAGGGTTTTGATCTATATTGCTTGAGGGTATTGCAAGGTGTTGATTGATGGTTTTAAAATGGATTTACTTGCATGATTTCACCTCTAGAGTTCACGGTTTTATACTAGCATTACACACCCGCCAAGTGTTTCATGAAATGTCCAGTTATGCTTTCTTGAGGAATTGAACGTCCAAAGCTTGAGAGATGATATGAATGACTATATGATAATGAAAGAAGCTTGTACATATGATATATTCTATATATAGTATGGTATTACACCATGACCGATCTTGGAGGACTAAGAGCCTAGGTAACCTAGTTGAGGGGTTAGTATCTCAAACACCAAGGTAGTAGGTGAGATTGCCACTAACCTAGATGAGGGGTTGGTACCTCACACAACAGGGTGATAGGTATAATTATTACTAACCTAGATGAGGGTTTGTACCTCACACACTAGGGTGATGGGTGAGATCATCATCAACTTAACAAGTGGTTTGTACTTTGGAAATCTAGGATTTCTTGTATACATATGATATCCTATATGAGCATGAATTACTTAAGCATGTTTTACTTGAGAATTGATCAGGCATTTCATATACTTATATTATGCCTACAACCAATTATTATGCATTTTGATTATGATGCCTATCTCTTGGTGCATTGTATCCTACATACTTAGTACATTCAAGCATACTAAAGTATACTCTTGCCTATATGATATCACCATGTAGGAACCAGAGCTCAAGATGATCATCCTCCTCCTCCATGTGGCTAGATCGGTACTACTTAACCCCATTGATGAGTCCTCCACTTTGGGCACCTTTGTCTATATTTCTCTTATTATATATTGAGACACTTTCCTTTATTTTCTATTTTTACTATAAGTGTGAGCTTGATTGCTTTGTCTTGGCTCCCACTCTTATCTATGTATTAGAGGTGTTTGTTGGACATGTTATGTATCTATGATATGAGCTTTGACTCTTTGTCTCTTGATTATGAGGTTATGCAAGGTTTCCCCTTAGTCTTGTTGCCCATATTCTTACTCTTTTATTTCTTTTATATGCTTCCGCAACCAATGATGTGTAATGATAAGTTAAGAGGCTTGTTTGAGGTTCTTTCGAGTGCCTCATTCGTCATGTCATATCTAGGCCCTAGGCTAGGGTTGTGATAAACTTGATATCAGAGCACTATGTTGATAGATCATCACAGTCCAACACACCGCATAGATTAAAGTCCTATTCGTGGTTGTGAAGCGCGCCATGACTATTAGTAGGAGGCTGTGAGACGTTTTAGGAAATGTTTCCCTTCTTCATGTTCTATGTCATGCTATAGAGTTGTAGTATGTTTTTTTCCCTAACCATTGTTCTTTGCTATGATCATGCCTAACACTTGAGGAAGAAGGGCCCAACTCCCAAGGAGCAACCTGCCAATGGTGAGCTCTAGGATGCTCTCACTATGTTTGTCAAAGTTGTGGATAATCAAGTCAATAAAAGGGCTCAAGCCCCTCATACTACTACCCTGGGAGTTAGGGTAAGAGACTTCATGAGGATGAATCCTGTAGTGTTTTATGGGTCAAAAGTGGATGAAGATCCATAAGAGTTCATTGATGAGGTCTACAAAATTTTAAATATCATGGGTGTTGGGCCGAATGAAAAGGCGTAGTTGGAGGCATACCTACTCAAAAGGGTAGCCAAAATATGGTACGATCAATGGAAGGGGGAGAAGGGAAATGATAATGTGGTTCTTTTGGAGGAGTTCAAATTGGCTTTTCTAAATCAGTTTTTCCCTCTTGAGCTTAGGGAAGCAAAGTTGGTAGAGTTCATGAACTTGAAATAGGGTGTTATGAGTGTAAGGTTATACGCCCTTAGGTTTAATCAACTTTCAAAGTATGCTCCTCATTTTGTGGCCGATCTTAAATCTAGGATGAATTAGTTTATGATGGGAGTCTCCGACTTGGTGAGTGAAGAATGCCAGTTCACTATGCTAATTAGTAACATGGACTTGTCTCGATTGATCATATATGCTGCAAAAATAGAGAAGGAGAAATTGAGGAACAGAAGAAGTCATGAGGATAAGACGGCCCATTTTTAGTGTAAGTTCCACAAGGGTGCTAGATCTTACCAAGGCCAAGGGCCTTCTCATGCTACTAATAGGGGGTTTGTGAAATAGTTCCCTACGCCTCAAAGTGTTAGTGGTGTAGCTCCTATAAGTGTGTGTCCTAAATATGGAAGGGGTCATAGGGGCAATGTTTGAAGAGTTCTAATGCATGCTTTAAATGTGCGGAGCATGGTCACAAGAAGATAGATTGTCCATGAAACCGTGGCAAGGGTCGGGGTGCAAATGCGGTCCCATTTGGTAAAGGTG
>DF359278.1:52788-66458 GCA_000787875.1 Solanum virginianum | reverse complement strand
GCTACTGTGGGACCTTCAACTTTCAAGGAAGCTTCTACTTCTCAACATTTAATGAGTGTAATACAAGCTAGAGTGAATGCCTTAGAACACAGCAAGACATAGATCATAGTTGACTTATCTATTGATAGTAAGAAATTGGCTCAAATGGATTTACAAAATTAAACATAAGGCTATGGGTGAGATAGAAAGGTATAAAGTGAGGATAGTAGCAAAAAGGATACAATCAATAAAAGAACTTAGATTATAATGAAACATTCTCACCAGTTGCTAAATGATCATAATGAGAACTGTTACTGGAGTTGCAACAGCACGACTGACCTCTATATCAGATGGATGTTCACAAATGTATTCTTGCAAGGGGTTAAGTGCATCACAACACCATCTTCTATTAAACAAGCTCGGAGTACCCAATGTGTAGAGAGACTCCAACTTAAAAGGAAGTGCTGACGTAAATAAAAGATATAAGCGTTAGTTAGAAGTTGGTTGAGAGTCAGTTGCAATTAGTTTTTTAAGATTGAGGAGTTAACATCCGCTTGGGGAGTAAGTTATGCATGAGGATTACGTGAATGTATTATGCATATGAACCAATATCTAGTACATATTTCAATGGGATGGGAAATCACTGTTTCTTAAAAACTCCCCCTTAAGTTACAAATGCGACTCATAAAACCAGTGTAACATTCGAGGATGAATGTTCCTAAGGGGGGAGGATGTTAGAACCCGTATTATGATATTTTGGAATGATTATGAAACTTTAGGACCAAAGAGACATTATCGGAATGTTTGGGGTCAAAGTTGAAAAATTCCAAAGAAGTGTGTGTATAACTTATATATATATATATGTCCACATGTACTCCTACAAGACTATTAATTAATTTCCTTTACAGGATATTCTTTTGAAACACAAAAGAGAAATCTAGAACAAGCAATAAGAAGTTGGCCCACTTGAAGGGTGTTGGATTATTATTGGTACACTTGTGGGAGGTGGGGTCTAGAGAGTAAAAATATATACATATGACCCCTTTACTTCCTTCAACAAGAATAAGCTTCCTACTCTTTAAAAAAAAACAACAAGTTTGGAAGCTCTATTGACTCTCCCTTTTTAAACAACAATTCCATCAGCACAATAGTGATTTTATTGATTCAGTAAGCAAATTGAATCATAAAAATGGAGGGAACATCTGAAGGGTCAACAATTTTGCCCCAAGAAATAATTTTTGAGATTTTCTTGAGGTTACCGGTCAAATCCCTCCTGAAATTCAGGTGCATTTCAAAAACTTGGTTTTCTTTATTCCCATCTCCTCTATTCAGCAAAACACATGTCGACTTTTGCTTAAAAAGACCCAAAATTGACTGATTATAGACTTGCTGTGGTAGGTCTTGTTCCTTTTATATTAAAGTTGTTGAACCCATGTACTAGAAAGTTTGATATCTTTCCTGATACAATGCTTCGAAATAATGGTGGTGGTGATGGTTGTTACATTCGATATGGATTTGGTTGTGATGCATCTGTTGATGATTATAAGGTTGTGAAGATCTTTAGTTTTCGTCAGAGTGAGGGGATATATGAGAACATGGTTAAGGGTTATAGCTTAAAGGCTAAATCTTGGAAAGTGATTGAAGGGTTCAAGAGTAGTAGTTTAAATGGCAAGCTTGGTGTGTGTGTAAATGGGGCACTTCATTGGGAATCGTGCTGCAGTAGTTGAGTATCGAATCAAATTAAATCGATGTTTGGTAGTTTAAATGGCAAGCTTGGTGTGTATGTAAATGGGGCACTTTATTGGGAATCTTGAGCTGATATTCTGCAGAAACTTGAAAGATCTTTCTTTAGTCATTTTGTATGCTGTTATGAGGGTAGCAGTGCTAGCATCATGAGTTCAGTATTTACTGAAATTGCCTACTACACTTGACCTAAGATCCATTGATGAAAGATATTGTACTTTGCTGAAACAGTTACATTATCAAAAGGAAATTAGCATTGAGAGTGGAAAATATTATCGCTAAGGTTGCTCTCATGGAAGCTAGATCACATGCTTCTAAAGTATGAGGTATCTCAAATTTTGCAAGAGGTCATTAATAGGCCTTTCCTTTGTTTGGAAATTGAATTTTATGAGAGGAAAGAATGGTGTTCAATTGTTATATGTTTGGTACTTTCTCCTGTCATGTTTATTGAGACTAGGTCCCTGTTGCATAACTGGTTTCTACTGGCGGGTTTGGCTTCTATTCAAGAGCTTCAAGTTAAGTTGGTCTCCCTGGTGCTAGATATTATTTCCAGACCAATGTGGTGGGGCATATCAATGAATCTTGGATCAAAACTTTCATTTTCACATTCTTACTTTACATGCAAGAAGCAAATTTTGAGGATTTTGACTGGACCTTTATCCTTGAAATCTTTAGAGTCTCTAGTTCATGAAATGTGCAAGTCAGTTGGCGCACTTCCAAAGAATGCTGTGAATATTGCCAAAGTAAATCAGAGTTCTATTGGGCAATTACAGTAACTTTTCTTTCTTGGTTCATTTTTGCTTCAATTTTTCTATTCTCATAAAAGAGCTTGAGGGACAAGTACTGCACAACATGCATATATAGAGCAGATATTGGATGTCCGGAAGAGTAAGTCGGTTTGGCTTAACGATGGGGATAGTTTGACGAAGAAAGAGAGGTATGTAAAGCCTTTTGTCTATTGACATGATTTAATTAATCATAGTTAGAGTTATAAGTTCAAAAATTCCTTTCCTTTGGCAAATCGGGCTAACTAGGCCCTACGTTCTCTCTTGATATTTTTTAAAAAAAGTTAGTCCTATCTTGACTCCTATGAAGTTAAAGTTTGATAAGTTTGTCAATTGTGAAAGTTTGATAAGTTTGCCAATTGTGAAAGTTTGATAAGTTTGTCAATTGTGAAAGTTTGATAAGTTTGTAAATTGTGAAAGTTGGATAGGTTTGAAACAACATATGTCCTTAAAACGTGGAAAAACATAAGGAACTGTAATTTTGATGAATTGCCTTGGAAACTATTTTGAAGCATTTCATAGTAGTTTGTAGGATTTGGACTAAGTATGTTCTTCTAAATTGCCACGACCCCTTTTACTTGAAGTTTGACAATTCTAAAAGAATTTAAGACAAACTGTACATTATTTTTGGATATGAACAATTTACTACTATTTGAAAATTTTAATAATAATACTAGTGTGTTATTTTGAACATGACTAGTCTACTACTCTTTCGGGAATTTTGATAATATCAGCACAATAGTGATTTTTAATAATAATACTAGTGTGTTATTTTGAACATGACTAGTCTACTACTCTTTCGGGAATTTTGATAATGAATACATTTATGCAAGTTTCAGTAACTTTGCCATAAACTATAAGTAAATATTGTTTTCGTTCCAAATATGAATATTTTACTTATGTTTGGGATTTATGGTAATAGTTTTTATTGCATATGATTCTCACGATTCTACTCATGCCCATAATTTCCTTCATCGGTTCTCGTGCGGGTTATAATGTATATATTCTGAAGTTGGCTGGATACGGCGGGGTTGGCTTTGCTTAGTTTGGTGATGTGGTGAGATTGGGCCTTTGGTTTGGTGGCTTTATGCCACATTTGCTATATGACTTGTGAGTGCAGCGGTCTTTCCTGGCTGACCTATCATACGTTTGTGATCTGTGTCGGAGACTTTGGAGATTTGAACTTTCCAGTGTAATGCTGTGGTATGGCGTGAGTTTGGACTTGTTTTGGTGATTTTGGAGATTTGAACTTTCTGGTGTGATGCTGTGGTATGGCGCGAGTTTGGAGGTCGCCATTGTTCCTGTACGTTATGCATCTGTTTGACATTTTGAAAACAAAGAAATACTTTTTGATGTTTGCATATAAGTTTGACTCCTATACCTTTGTTCAGTCTGTTACTTTTATTTACATATGTATCTTCTGCTTTACATATTTGGTACGTACTTCGTACTGACCCCCTTTGTTCGGGGGCTGCATTTCATGCCCGCAGGTACAGATGAATCAGAGTAGCGAGCCACCAGCTTAGGATCTCTGTCTACCATTTAAAGAGCTCCTTTGCTTCGGAGCAATTATTTGGTATATTTGCTACTTCTTTATTTTAGGTTATGTTCATTTGAGGGTATGACGGGTGCCCTGTCCCGTCTTTTGATTCCGTTGGTCTGTATAGAGGTCTGTGGACGCCTGTGAGTATGGGACATGTCAGTTTGTATGTTATGTATGTATGTTATGTGTGTATGGGATTTGGTAGTTTGTATGATTCTGTATGTATGTTATGTATGTTGGGCGGTTTAACCGTAGCGGTGACCTTGTTGGCCCGCGTGTATATATATATATATATTTGTGATATTTGCTGGGACGTTTCTGTGTGCAGGTGGGTAGTCAGTAAAACAGAGGAAACTCTGTTTAAATTTTGTAAACACGTTGGTCATTGTAGTTGAGATTTGGTTAGTAGTTGTGTCTGGGTGCCCACTCGGGCACTAGTCATGGCCCACTGGGATTGGGTCGTGACAGACGTGGTATCCTCGAAATATAGTATCCGTCACGGCGTGCGACACGTCCCTCGAAATGGTACATCCTCTTTAATTCTTATTGTTTTTCAGTTCACATAACTTTTGTCACAAGAGTCAATGCAAATGAGCATGTTTACACAATAATGAGGAGATGATAAATTTTAATATAATTTATAACACCATAGTCTGATACAACATCGACAATATATGCCACAACAGAATTCTCATCACTCAGCCACATTTTCAATTCAAGTGTTACAACACCACACCAACTCACATTTACACTTAATCACCCCATTTTTATAATATCACAAATATTTCGCATCACACATAGAAAAAAGGAAAATTTAGGAATTCTATGAGAATTACAATGTTTTGAAAATCCACTTGCCTTGTCGAATCTCGATCAATCAAATACTTAAACCTTCACCTTTCGAATAGACTCCATAACACCACAATCTGGTCAAACAATCACTACCATAAGGTCTTAATACTAACAACACCAAAACTATATCAAGTCCTAAATATCAAGTGTAGGGCTAGATCTTAATTCCTCCGAACATCACAAATATAACTATATTTACATATGATAATACACCTATTATTTATTACCAATCTCAATATATGAACATTTAAATTATAATAAAATTACAAAATGATACTATCTAAAAGTGCAGCCAGTGGTTACGAAACCAGTGGCGATAACCACAAATAAAGCTCAATCAACCTTACACTTTTGAACTGGACAATTCATATAATACATATAACTTAACACTTAAATTGGTTATATGAACTCAAGGGACCCATGAACAATCATATACATTTCTACATTCTTCATTATTACTATTTTATTTTTTTTCAAGAAAATCTTTTATCGGTCACATCACCATTATACTACTACTATTCCTTACCTTACTTAGCAACACACTTAGAATGAAAATCAACAAAAGTATGTAATACTTCGAAAGTAATTTTTCTGGGCATTAAGAATGCAAAACCCTCACCTTCGTCTGGACACCGCAACCGAGCAGTTTCTTTCCCTTTCCTCTTTTTTTTTCAGATTAATTAAGTTCTAAAGTTTTGTGATTTATTTAAAAATACATGGACTAATGGTATCAAATTTTACCTAAATTAACATTTAGTCCACCAATTAAATCAATTATCTAGATTTACCCATAAAATAAGTAACCATAGTTATTGAATAGCCTAAAATGCGCATTTAAAATTTTACAGGATAAATCTTTTTAGAAATCAAGAGGACTAATTCTCCAAATGACCTAACGGGTTGTTACATTATCTACCACTAAAAAACATGTTCCTCCTCGAACATAAGGTAAAATAAAGTACCTGAAGCTCCAAAAAGATGAGGGTATTTAGATCGCATGTCAAAATTCATCTCCCAAGTCGCCTCTCTAACTGGACGATTCTTCTGTTGCACCTTCACAGAAGCAATCATTTTGTTTCTAAGCTTTCGAACCTTCTATCCAGAATAGCTATAGGCTCCTCCTCAAATGACAAGTCTAGACTCAACACCACATAATCAAATGAAAGTATATGAGACTCATTAGGCACATTCATTCGCAGCATGGATAAATGAAACACAAGATGCACGGATGATAAGCTAGGTAGCAAGGCTAGTCTATAGGGCACCTCTCCAACGCTCTCCAAAATCTCAAATGGGCCAATGAATCGAGGGCTAAGCTTTCCCTTTTTACCGAACCACATAACACCCTTCATAGGTGACACTCTAAGCCAAAAATGATCGCCTACCATAAACTCCAGGGCTCGAACCCTCCAATCTGGATAACTCGTCTATCGACTCTAAGCGGTTAACAGCCTACCCTGAAACATATGAACTTGGTCCTTAGCATCTTTAAGAAAATTTGCATCTAACAAGTCTATCTTAGTAGAATCAAACAAACCAATGGGATATCTGCACCGACTACCATACAAAGCCTTGAACAGAGCCATCTGAATACTAGAGTGATAACTATTATTATAGGCATACTCTGGTAAGGACAAGTGTTGGTCCCAATGGGAACCAAAATCAATAACACAGGCTCGAAGTATGTCCTCCAACACCTGAATCATCCACTCAAACTATCCTTCTATCTGAGGGTGAAAGGTTGAACTCATATCCAGCTGAGTACCTAGACCATGCTGCAAGGCCCTCCAAAAAAGTGAAGTAAAAAGTGAACCCCAATCATAATGATGGAAATAGGCATACCATGCAATCTAACTATCTGACTGATGCAAAGCTCAACTAACTTCTCCGGTGTATACTTAAACTTTACAGGAATAAAATAAGCAGACTTAGTCAATCGATCTACAACTACCTAGATAGAGTCATAACCACCCATAGTAGTGGGCAAACCTACCACAAAATCCATGGTGATCTGCTCCTACTTCCATGTAGGAATGGGCATCCTCTAAAACTCACCTCCAGGTCATTGGTGCTACTTAACCTGCTGAGAAGTTAAACACTTAGCCACAAACTCTGAAATATCCTTCTTCATACCACACCACCAATAGTGCTAACTCTAGTCATGATACATCTTCACTGTTCCTGGATGAATAGAATAACGAGTACAATAAGCCTCCTCAAGAATTAATCTAATCAAGTCACCCATCTTAGGTATACAAACTCGACTTCAATCCTCAAAACACCATCAGGATCAAGCACCATTTCCTTATTCTCTCCTCTGGTCACTGTCTCTGATAAGACACAACTTCTCATCCTCAAACTGACGCTCTCGAATTTGGTCCATCAAGGAAGAATGAGCCTCAATGAAAGCAAGTACACCACCCTCATCAGAAAGCTTTAACCTAACTAGTCCATTAGTTAGATGCAAAACATCCCTGGCCAAAGGTCTTTCCTTCACTTGAATGGTAGCTGGACTTTCCATGCTAGAAGTCTTTCTACTCAAGGTGTCAGCCACTACATCAACCTTCCTCGGATGATATAAGATGGTCAAATCGTAGTCTTTTAGCAACTCCATCCACCTACACTGCCTCAAATTCATATCCCTTTGACTGAATATATACTGAAAACTCCTATGATCAGTGAAGACCTCACAATGTACACCATATAAGTTATGATGCAACAACTTAAGCATAAAAACTACAGATGTTAGCTCTAGGTAATGGATAGGATAGTTCTTATCATGAACTTTCAATTATCTAGAAGAATAGGTAATCACTTTACCCTTTTGCATCAATACACCACCTAAACCCACTCCTAAAGCATCATAATATACTGTAAAGTCCACACTTGCCTCAGGTAGAGTCAGAATGGGAGCTGACGTCAACAAACTCTTGAGCTTTTGGAAGCTTGCCTCATACTCATCAGACCAATGGAAGGATACATTCTTCTGAGTTAACTTGTCAATGGGGATGAAATGGAAGAAAACCCCTGAATAAACCACCGATAATACCCAGCTAACCCCACAAAGCTGCAAATCTCGATAGCTGAGGTAGGCCTTGTCCAACCTCTAACTGTCTCAACCTTAGATAGATCCACTCTAATCCCCTCCTTGGACACCACATGCCCTAAGAATACTATTGAATCAAGCCAGAACTCACACTTGGGAGAATTTTGCATATAACCTTTCCTCTCTCAACCTCTATAGCACTAGCCTCAAGTGACGAATAGGATCAGCCTTAGTCTTGGAATATACCAAGATGTCATCAATGAATACTATCGCGAAAGAATACAAGTATGGATGAAACACCCTGTTCATCAGCTCCTGAATGTTGCAGGGGCATTAGTCAACCCAAAAGACATCATCAAAAACTCATAGTGGCCATAACGAGTTCAAAAAGTTATCTTAGGGATATCTGATACTCTAACCTCAACTGATGGTAACCAGACTTCAAGTCAAACTAGTCATCAAAGTTGCTCCCTGAAGCTGGTCAAACCAGTCATCAATACGAGGAAGAGGATATTTGTTCTTGACAGTCACTTTGTCCGGCTGCCTGTATCAATACACATCCTCATAGACTCATCTTTCTTTTTCACAAACAAGACTGAGGCACCCTAAGGTGACACACTAGGATGAATAAACCCTTTACTCAACAAATCTTGAAAGTTGATCCTTTAATTCTTTCAACTTAATCGGAGCCATTCGATATGGAGGGATGGAAATAGGCTTCATGTCTAGCTCTAGATCAATAGGAAGTCAATATCCCTATCGGGAGGAATACCTGGAAGGTTAGTAGGAAACACATCGATAAACTCCTGAACCACATGAATGAACTCCATAAAAGGTGGTTCAATACTAGTATCTCGAATGAAAGCCAAGTAAGACAAACACCTTCTATCAATAAATTTCTCAGCATGAATGTAGGAGATGACTTTGCTAGGATAAGAACTACTATCACCCTTCCACTCAATCTTTGGTACACCGGGGATGGCCAAAGTAACAATTTTTGCATAACAAGCAAGAATAACATGATATGGAGAAAGCCAATTCATCCCTAAGATAATATCAAAATCTATAATCTCCAAAATAATCATATTTACTCAAGTATTATACCTAGCCATAGAAACAAGATAGGATCGATACACTCGATCCACTACTAAAGGCTCATCTGCTGGTATAGAAATATGAATGGGTACAAGCATACGATCACATAGCAAGTTAAATCTAGATGAAAAGTAGGAGGACACACAAGAGTAGGTAGATCTAGGATCAATAATACAGACGCAGATCTATGGAAAATTAGGATAATAACTATGATGACTGCATTAGAAGCCTCTTCATAGGGCCTCCCTGGAAATGCATAACACTGTGATCCCCTACCACTACCTGTCTGAGCAATGCCTCTTCCCCCGCTCTGTGGAACTATGGAACCACTCGCCCCTCTGCCTGAAGTGCGACAATCTTTAACTATCTGAGCTCTGCCTCACCCTCTATATGGTGGTGGTGCCAGTGGTCTATTCTGAATTGAAGAACTGGAATGAGGCCCTCCTTGTCCCCTTAATAAGGAACATTATCATATCAAGTGATCGGGATCTCCACAACCAAAACAAAATCTCTAACTCTGGGACTGATGTGCTGATCATGAAGAACTACTATAATTGTCTCACCTTATAGATCCATGATATGTCTGACCACCCTCAGATTTTCGGTAATGATGCATAAACTGGTTGATACTAGAATGATCCACTCTTTCTATAGGACCCTCTGCCACTAGATGAGGTACTAGAAAACTGGCCAAATGCACAGGCTCTCTTGGGGCCCCCAAACTCCCCTCTCTCTATCAGCTCTACCTCCTCAGCCGCACACACAACAGACTGGAAAGAGGCTCCATCTGTAGATACTCTAAACACTGCCTGCCGGATATAATAGGTCAGTCCTCTCACAAACCTATGAACTTTCTCTGTCTCATCTAGAATAATGGCTGCAGCATGTTTAGATAGCTAATAGAAATGGGTCTCATACTCGATGACTAATAAGTTGTCCTACCTCAAACTCTCAAACCTCAAGCGACTCTCCTTCCTCAGGCTCCAAGGGATAAATCGATCATAAAAAGCACCAGAGAACATCTCCTAAGACACCATGGGAGATCCCATAGGCAAAGATCCTGAATATGTCGTCTACCATTCTTTGGCTGGCCTACAAATTTGAAGAGTAACATATCAAACCTCGTGTGACTCAGCTAAGCTAACAGTATCCAATAGCTCTCTATAAGTAGTCAGAAACTCATGAGCATCCTTTGTCCTCCCACCCTGAAATTGAGGTGGGTTCATCTTCCTAAACATCTCATAGCAGTGCTGCTCATTCTCAGTCAATGTAGACAATGGTGCACCCTAAATCTCAATAGCTAGTGCAGGATCAATCTCAACTTTAGGACCCAACAATGGCTGCTCTACCGGACTACGAACTATGGGAGCCAAAATATTGATCTGGAGTCTGAGCTTCTCCTCCTCCAGTTTAAGAACTACCTAGCATAACTACCGAGTTACAACTCAGAGCAAAACTCTCAAGTACATTCAGCACCCTCAATAAAGTATCCTATAGCAAAGGCGAGGCTACATACTCTAAAGGAACCTAGTCTTCACCAAACTCTATCTGTGGCTCTAGAGAAGCCCCTCTAGCCTACCCTCTAACTCGTATCGCTTCTCGAGTATAACCTATCACTGATGCCACTCCACAAGCACATCCTCTAGTTAGGCCCCTTCCCTTACCTCCAACTAGGCCGTCAACAACTGTCTCAGGAGCAGCTTCACTTCTACCACTGGTAACAGTAGCTCTAGTCCTTGCCATCTGTCAAAAGAACATGGGCACATCTAAGTACTAATGAAGATAATCATGCATGATAAGAGAGAATAAAGAAATTTCATAACAGTATTTATAGCCTCTCAAAGGTAAGTACAGATGTCTCCGTACCGTTCCTCAAGACTCTAATTAGACTTAGCTCATACACATGTGAGACCTATGAACCTAGGGCTCTGATACCAACTATCACGACCCAAAAAATGAACGTGATGGCACTTCTTAATCCCACGAGCATAAGTCAGCCACCAGAACATGACCCTTGAAATAAAGTATCTTTCGCGGCTTGTGACATATCCCTTTTAATGGTACATCCTTTTTAATTTTGTCACGACCCAAACCTAGGGCCTAGATATAACACAGTAAATCAAAAATTTGGAGACAACCGAAACAAGCCTCTTAGTATATCATGTACACATCTTTGGTTGCGGAAGAAAAAATAAGATAATAACAAGAGTCAATTATAAAAAGGAAAGTAGGATTAGGGAAGTCTTAGATAATCATAAAAGCATAAGACCACTCGCCCCTCTGCCTGAAGTGCGACAATCTTTAACTATCTGAGCTCTGCCTCACCCTCTATATGGTGGTGGTGCCAGTGGTCTATTCTGAATTAAATTCGAGCTTAAAAGCATATGCAACATAGTATCCAACAACACCTCTACTTTATAATGGAGCAGGGCCAAGACACTTCCTGGGATCGCCCTCATGATAATAAGTGTTCAACATAAAAAGAGAAGTCTCAACATAGCATGAGTAATATAGCTATTGTCCTCAGAATTGAGGACTCACTAAAGCTTTCTTCAAAGTATCGAACTAGCCACGTGGAGGAGGTTGATCGATAGGAAGTTGCGGTCCCTACATAGTAATATCATGCAGGCATAGAGTATGCTTTAGTACTTGGAATATAATAAGTATGCGAGATGAAATGCAATAAGAATCATAAGTATAATAATTAAGATGCATAATCATAGTCAATAGACATCAGCTCAATATGACGTGTATAGCACATAGGTGTAACATGCTTGAGAAGAATCATATTTTCATAGTTTGCTAAACACAATAAAGTGACATGCATAGTCTATCCAAATACCTTGAATAAAAGGTGAGACATACAACATAGTTCATAACCCTTTCTAGTAGGTAATGGGTAGTACATAAGGGTGAGGCATGCAACATAGTTCATAACCCCTTCATGTAAGTATAGGATAAAGCATAGCATTAAACTGTACATGAGGGTGAGGCATAAAACATAGTTCATAACCCCTTCATGTAAGTATAGGATAAAGCATAGCATTAAACTGTACATGAGGGTGAGGCATAAAACATAGTTCATAACCCCTTTTTGTAGGTAGTACATAGTATCAAATCACATATGAGGGTGAGTCACACAACATAGTTCATAACCCCCTCATATAGGTAGTGCATAGTATCAAATCATACATTAGGGTGAGGTACACAACATAGTTTATAACCCCTCCATGTAGACATTCATCTTGTACTAGAGGGTGAGGCATACAACATAGTTCATAAGCCTTTCTAGTAGGTGTCACAATCCACAAATATATAAACATAGCGTGAGAACTCAATAATGACTAGAGAATTCTTGTCATGTATTTTCATCAAACACAAGGTAGGTTCATGACACTTGTTCAAAATCATGCAACTCAAGAGAAATATAAAAAGAGTAAACTCAATTTAAATGAACCTACCAATACTGTAGTAAACCCTTATTAAGGGTATTTTGAAATTCATCTCAAAACTCACAATAGTTCATAGTTTTCATAGTTCATATCATGCATAACTTCAATAGGTATAAACCAACTCATAGTATGATATTAAAATAGATATCCATGCATAATCAACCAATACTTGATAAACCCCAACATAATTTATGTTCACAACTCATAATAAGAGACACTCATAGGTAATACAACTTAAAATCATGCAATTTTCATAAAAGAGAAGGTTGGGCTCCATGGGTGAAAGGACCCATGGATGAAGATCCACATACCTTAAACTTTGAGTTTCTTGGATTGAGCTTGAAGCAAACTTGAAGCTTGAGATGAGTTCTTGAGTTTCAAAATTAAGCTTGAAATCCTTGAATTTGAATGAGAGATTTGATAAAGTCTTGGAGAGGTTTTAGATAGGGTTTTATAGCAAAGGCGATCGCTTGAAATCCTTGAATTTGAATGAGAGATTTGATAAAGTCTTGGAGAGGTTTTAGATAGGGTTTTGTGAATTTTAGAGTTGAAAATGGCTAAGTATGGAAGATTTCATGTTTAAATGGGAATTGGGTTATGCCCCAATGCCTTTGGATGAAATATGAAAATTGTAGAAAATCCTACACTGGTCCGCATCTAGACTGTGACGCAGACTAAATGCGAAGCAACAACAACACTGAACCGCGCCCACGCCACATCGTGCCTGGGGCACAGATGCTCTCTGAAAATAACAAATTAGCAAAAATTATTTTTCACTATGATTCTTCTAAAATCCAGGCTATACCTATTTCCCACTCAATTTTGTCCCTTGATCAAGAATATGAAGTCGTACTTCTGAAATCACGCATGGATTTTGAGATATATGAAAATTACAATTAAAGGGCATTCTGAAGCACATGATCGGTGTTTCAAATTCTTATTCTTTTTCTGTTCACATAACACTTGTCTCAAGAGTCAATGCAAATAGGCATGTTTACACAATAATGAAGAGATGACAAATTTTAATACAACTCACAATATCATAGTCTTGTAACAACATCAATAATATATCTCAAAACAGAATTCTCATCACTTATCCATATTTTCAATGCAAGTGTTACAACACCACACCAACTCACATTTACACTTAATCACCCCAATTTTATTATATCAGA
>DF359278.1:9926-52741 GCA_000787875.1 Solanum virginianum | reverse complement strand
CCCCAATTTTATTATATCAGATATATTTCATACATCACATATAGAAGAAAGAAAAATTTGAGAATTCTAAGAGAATTGCAATATTTTTAAAGTAACTTGCCTTAGTCGAATCACGGTCAATCAAACAATTGAGCCTTCCCTTTTCGAATGGACGTCGTAGCACCATGATGTGGTCAAATAATCATTACCATAAGGTATTAACACTAACAGCACCAAATCTATAATCAATTCCTAAATATCAAGTGTAGGGCTAGATCTTAATTCCTCTGAACATCACAAATCTAACTATATTTATATAAGACGATACACCTATTATTTATTACCAATCTCAATATATCAATATTTAAATTGTAATAGAATTACAAAATGATACTATCTAAAAGTACAGCCAATGGTTATGAAACAAATGGCAGTAACCACAAATAAATCTTAATCAACTTTACCCTTTTGATCGGGACAATTCACATAACACATATAACTTAACATTTAAATTGGTTATATGAACTCAAGGGACCCACGAACAATCACATACATTCCTACATTCTTTATTATTACTATTTTATTTTTTTCAAGAAAATTTGGTCACATCATCATTATACCACTATTATTCCTTACCTTACTTAGCAACACACTTGGAAAGAAAATCAACAAAAGTATGTAATACTTCTAAAGTAATTTTTTTGGGCATTAAGAATGCAAATCGCTCACCTTTGTGTGGATGCTGCAATCGAGCAGTTTCTTTCCCTTTCCTTTTTTCTTTTTTCTCAGATTAAGTTCTAAAAGTTTTGTGATTTATTTAAAAATACATGGACTAATTGTATAAAATTTTAGCTAAATTAACATTTAGTCGACCAATTAAATCAATTATCTAGATTTATCCATAAATTAAGTAACTGTAGTTATTGAATAGTCCAAAATTCTCATTTAAAATTTTACGGGATAAATATTTTTAGCAATCAAGAGGACTAATTCTCAAAATAACCTAACGGGTCGTTACAGAATATGACTTTTTGGTTGGTTTAATTTGGGTAATTTGGGAATTAATCCTTATTTTATGTTTCTTGTTATTTTTATTTTATTTTATTGTACAGGTATTGTGTATGCACAGCACTCGCAGTCGAGGCAATCCCTTGACTCTATTTAACCCTGAGACCCAGAAGACACTGAGAAGAATGGTCCAAAATAATACGAACAATGCTTCAAATGGTACCACAAATGCAGCATTGAATCAAAATAATAATGACCCACCACCACTCGAGGATATGAATCTACCACCACAAGATCTTCAAGCCACCACTAATACATAAAATCAATACATGCTTGACCCTATGGTGATGGATGTCACCGGAGCTATTGTGTTATCTTTATTACTAGATGACACAAAATTTGTAGTTTCGAGTTGATTACTTCAAATGTTGTAGATAGAGGGTTGTTCACGGGCTTACCATCAGAAGATCCGCATAACCATCTACACAACATCATTTTCATCTACAAGAGTATGATAGGGAGTCAGAATCTATCCATGGATGTTATTGTGCTCCGTGTCTTCCCATTGTCTCTAATAAGAAAAGTGACATTATAGTTTTCAAAGTTCCCAAAGATTTCAATCACCAGTAAGGCAAAAATGCAGGTGGACTTTTTAGAGAGGTTCTTTCCTAAGTTGATAAAGTTAAAGTTGAAGGATTAGATCAATAACTTCAAGCATTGTGTGGTGATTTGATCAGCATTACATGGGAAAGGTTTACAAAGTGCCTAAGGAGTGTCCCTGATCACAAGATCATTGATGACGCCTTGGTGAAAATCTTTTATCTATCCCTAGATAAAAATAGACAAGTTGTTGTTGACACTATCATGGAAGGATCTTTTTTAGATTGTCCATTCCCAATTATAGCTGAGCGGTTGGAGAAAGTGGTGAAGACAAATTGTGCATAAGGGACAATAGACAATTCGACGACTAAGAGCTCTTTCTCAATTAGTACTAATTTTGAGCAGGCAAAGATAAACGAGAAGATGATGCAAGAGTTGGCTTATATTAGTACTAATATTGGGTTGTTAATAAACCAAAGTCAAAAGTGAATGAATGCAGTAAATCATCAACCTCTATAGCACCCATGTATGAAGAGCCCTACTATGAGGAGGATATTTTCTTTGTCACTGATCAGATGGGGGGTTTCTGGACCAACACCTAAGGGTCCAATCAAAACTATTGGTGCCAAGGTCAAGGAAATCAAGGTCAAAACTTCAATAGAGATAGTGCTTCCAGAGACAACAACTGAGGTGACTACTATGACTGGAATAGGAGCTATGATAAAGATGGTGACTGGGGACGAAGAGATGGTTACAGTATATGGCACCATAGAATTGTGACTTTGGGCTGGTAGTTCATGAATCGAGGAGATATTCGACCAACTATTGAAGAAGGCTGACGCTTAGGATGAAACCCTAAAGGGATGAAATCTGACATCTCCAACATTAATTAGAAAATTGAGTCCTACTCTGTTACTATCAAGCAGCTGAAGTAATAGTTTGGGTTAGATGTCGACTCGATTGAACCAGTGTTAGAAAGGTATATTGCCTAGCAACACAGTGTAGAATACAAAGAATGAGGGGTACTGTATGGCAGTGATAACACATGGTGGCAAGTAGACCATTGATCCACCAATGCTAGTTGATGAGGTTTATAGGGAGATGGTTGATAGCACAGATGCCGAGACTGGAGATGCTAGAGCTAAAGATAGGGTGAGCGATGAGGTAATGATGTCACATAAGTTGAAACTCATACCTAGACCTCTCCCTTATTTTCCTTAGAAACTTAATAAAAAGGAGGAGGAAGGTAAGTTTCAGGACTTCATCTCTATGTTGAAGTAGTTTTTCTTTAACATCCCTCTCATTGAGGCATTGGACAAGATGCCTGGGTATGCGAAATTCATGAAGGACTTGGTGACGAAAAAGAATATTGTGAGCCAAGAGCTCTTGTAAGAGGTTCAGCATTGAAGTGTGTCCTTGATGCAAAAGAGAGAAGATCCCGGAGCATTCACCATATCCTGCACCATTAGAGATGTGGAATTTGCAAAGGGTATTGTATGACTTAGGCGCCAACATCAATTTAATGCCTCTTGTGGTATTCAAGAAGTTAGGTTTGGGAGCCCCTACTCTAATAAGCATGCAATGTTGATGGCTGATAGGACAGTGAAAAATCCTATACGGATATTGTATTACATTCTTGTTTAAGTGGAAAAATTCATTCTCCATAGATTTCGCGATCTTAGATTGGGCAGTTGACTTTGAAGTCCCAATCATCTTGGGAAGGCCCTTCCTTGCCACTAGGCAAGCACTTGTGGACATGGAATTAGGCTAATTCAAGTTTTGGTTGCATGATGAAAAAGTTTTCTTCAATATCTATTAGTCTATCAAGAGGCCTGATGATTTGAATATGGAAGTTTGGAGACTTGGTGAAGCGTAAGTAACCAAGTTATCCAAGTTGTGCTGCGATAATAAATCAATCTCTACTTGGGAGGCAACCTAAGATATCTGATGTAACATTTGTGTTTTTGTTATATTTTTAGCTTTTTGGACTTGTAGGTAGTTTCATTTTCTTGTTTTTAGTTGTAATTTTGGACTTAAGGACTGGTGGCTTATAAGATAATAATTGTTCTATGAAGGACATGCAAAAACAAGGCTAACTTAGTAAACCAGTGCTGAAAAGTGAGAAAAGCTAAGTCTACAAGCCAAGGTTCATACCACGACCAGTATACTGACTCGTAGACTCACTTCTAGTAAGAAAACTTTTGTGCACTCTAGTCCACGAGCCAACTTTACAGCCCATAGATAATAATATGGGTTGTGAATGGAGCTTATGGTCCACAGGTAAGATTTCTAAAATTTGCTAAGTGTTGGGGGCAACTATGATATAATATATGGCATGTATATCTATGTACAACTCGTAGAAGGATTTGTACTGCCAATCTCCCTAAACTACGGTTCAGGCAAACCACGAGATCATGTCTTACGGGTCATAGTTTCTTTTATGGCCTGTGGGACCTGAGCCCCACTCAGACCCGACCCGGTCAAAAGAGTTAAAAGAGGGGTAAATTTTTTTACCCCTTATTTTTGCAATTTCCCAAAAAAACCCAAGCCCTTTCTTTTTCCCCAAGTCTCTGACCACCATCCCAAACACCACCATATTTTCTAGCTAATTTTTAGATACTTTCCAGCACACCTAAGGTTCTTTTTTCTTGGCTATCTCTTGCAATTTCTCAGCTTCTTGATCAAATTCTGGTATGTTCTTGACTTGATTTTTTATATGTGACCAAAAATTGTGTCAATAGGTTGAAATATTGTTAGGAATAATATTCCAACGTTTATGATTCTAGTAATGGGTATTGCCTATTCATGAGAAATATCACGTGCTTGGAAAAAATCAATTAGTTGCCTTTGAAATTGAACCATGTATATGCCAAAAGAGAAACTAATATAATTGGCATAAATGTTGGTATGTTGTTATTTGAAATCACGTAGTCACTTGTCATCAAAGTTAGTTGAACTATTTAATTAAAATTGACAAGTGAGTATGTGTGTTGAATGATAGCATGTTACATTTGTTGTCTAACGGTGGTCAGAGTAATATGTGTATTTGAAATTGATACTAGACGAGGTTGATACATGAGTTACACATATAGGGTGCTGGGTAACATGGTGAAAATGTGTTGAGTGCAAGAATTTCTATTTTGATGTTGTTTAAATTAATATGTTGTTTTGTTGGATGTGATTTTGGGTCCAATAATGATTAATGGAACCCACTTGATAATCTTAGAACACCCAGGTTGCTATATTTTTCAGCATGAGGGTCTTCTACAGCCCGTGGATTAGTCCATGGACCATAGTTTCCCCTCGTAAGTAAGTCCAACAACTTGGAGTTTTCTAAGATATCATCCAACGAAACAACTTAAGGCCATAATTTAGACTACGACTCATAATCTAGTTTCATAGGTCCCATGTTTACAGATGTTGATTATAAAATTTCATCTATGACTCAATCTACAGCCCCTAGGTATCTACAAGCTGTACCTGGTCTCATAGGAGCATTTTCAATAAATCGATTTACTGTAGATGGTTGATAGCACAGATGCCGAGACTGGAGATGCTAGAGCTAAAGATAGGGTGAGCGATGAGGTAATGATGTCACATAAGTTGAAACTCATACCTAGACCTCTCCCTTATTTTCCTTAGAATTCTTGTGGCTTGTAGACGAGCCTTCATAGGTCCCTTTGTCACTTATTCTTGTAACTTTTTTCTTTTTTCTGTACTAGTGGGACTATTTTATATGCTAATGGTATGAATTTCAGGTATGATAGCTCCCAAATCCATAAAGAGTGAGAATCGAGCCCTACAGACCCAATTATAAGATGAGTCATCGGACACCCTGGTCATTCCTGAGGCTAGTAGGTCCATAAAGGATCTCAATGTCCAGCTAGATATGGGTGTCGAGTGACCACATATATAGAAAGCTGCCAAATAGATAGTGCTGCCTTAAACTCAAGGCATAGTGATCTAGCCTCTCCTGTCTAATGAGGGAGGTAATAGGGAGAGCAGCTCCATCCAAATGACTTTCTCCAGAGAGGGTTTTGAGTTTGAATCAGGAGAGGAATCAGAGTCCGAGTCTACTTCAGCAGCCCCAGCACTACCTTCAACCCTAAAAGCATTGACTAGTAAGTGGTGTGTGTAAGGCATGCAATAGATGTACCGAGATGATCTCCCGTATGACAAGTGAGGCCGACAGGCTTGTAATTGATGTGCTATCAAATTACAACATATTTGATGCTTAAAACATAGGATTTTGTGTGTTCTCAATATGATATTTTTGGTTTTTATTTGTTTTTCGTGTTTAGTTTGCAGGAAAGCATATAGGCATGACTTTGTGGCAAACTTGCAGACTTTCCTGGTTTTTGATGGTTTATGGGACCCTCTATGAGTTGTAGAGTGGATTTCATGAAGATTTCCAGTAAAAGATAAGATCTGTAGTTCAGCTATATGAGATCTCTATACGAGTCATAGATCACTCTATGAGTCGTATAGAGAGGTTTCCTAAAGAATTTCAGTGAAGGACCAGTTGATGCAGATGAAGTCTATGAAAGTGCAATACGAGTTGTGAATCAGTATACAACTTATAAAGCGAATTCGTAGTAGTGAAGTCCAAGATTTAAGAAGCTAAATACAGGAACCCAATTACGACTTGTAAATCACTTTACGAGTCGTAAGGACCTGTTGTAGAAAGACGCCAACTAGTTTTTTCTATTTTTCAGAACTTGTTTGTAATTACTATAAATAGTACTTTTTAGGTTAATTTTTGGGGGATTACAGTAGAGAACGTCATTAGAAAGTACTTTTAGGGTTTGTACTTGGACATCAATTTTGGAGGAGAATATATTTATGAATTAAATAGATCTTCAAATCTTGTGATTCTCAGTTAATACTGAATTTTCTTATTCTTCAATTCAATTGGGTAAGTGTTTAATTATGTTTTTTCAATTCATAATTTCTTCATCTACCTATAGCATGAGTAGCTAAAGTTACAACTTGGGGTTTTGGGAACCATGAAGATCTAACCAAATAAACTCAGATAATTTGCAATTCTTGGAATGGGTATTTGCATGTATTAATCAATTCTCTTTGTTTTGCATGTTTTCTAGTGGTGGCCAACATTAGAACTTGCTTGGGTTACCATCCCGATCCAAGTGGTAATGAATAGGAAAAGAGATTGATTAATAGGATTGATGATGTGTTCTCGTCTAATCAATCGAACTAGACCAAGGGGATGTTGGCTAGGACTAGGGGTGATGGTTAGCATTGCACACTATGGAGATGGGCTAAGTCACATAGTGAAATTTTCCTCTCACCTTTGACCAAAGGGCTTGGTGAACTTAAATAACCATCCTACATGTTATACTCTAGTAGAGAATTGGGTTACTCGGGGATATTGAGTTGGTGAATCATGGGGAACACAATTCGCAAGTTGCTGTCCATTATTGATTGTATCTTGCTTTATTAGTTTAGTCTATTTTCTTGTTAAATATTGCAACCCCCCGGGGAAATTGAGTTTTTAATTAATTGAATTACGTATTGGTGAATTCATTATGAGTCTCCCTATTCTCTATGGAATTCGACCCTAACCTTTGGTTAGACTTTATATTTGACAATGACCACTTTATCCTCCAAAAGAGAATGTAACTTGGGCATGATCAAAGATTATGGTGCCATTGCTGGGGAATACGGCTAGACTTAATTGAATTCACTAGTAATTGTAATTCAAGTGTTAATCCTTAGTTGCCTTGTATTTTACTTTTGTTTTTGTTTTTGTTCCTTTGCAGGGTATACTAGTAGTGTATGCCTAACACTAGGAGTCAAGGCAATCTCTTAACTTTACTTCATCCAGAGATCAAAAGAATTACAAGAATAATGGCCCAAGAAAATACTAATTATAATGATCAAAATGACGACCCATCTCCTTTGGAGAATATTCCACAACCTTGGGATTTCAATGACAATGCTTATCGGTGGAATCAGTATAGGTTGAACCCTATGGCTATGGATGTGACTGGTCCTATTATGTTACTACCACTACCAGCTAACATAATGTTCATAGTTTCTATTGGTTACTTTAAATGTTGCAAAATTGTGGATTATTTGTGGGCCTACCATCAGAGGATCCACAGAGCCACTTGCACAATGTGGCATTTGTTTGCAAGAGTGTGATGGAGACACAGGATCTATCTAAGGATGCTGTGGGACTTTGTATTTTCCCATTTTCTCTTACAGTCAATGTTGCGTTATTGTTATCTGAGCTCCCACATATTTCAATCACTAGAAGACCTGCAGAAGGCCTTTCTGGAGAGGTACTTCTCTAGATCGAAGAAGTTCAAGTTAAATGATCAGATCAACAACTTTGAGAAACTTCTTGGTGATTCAATTAGCACTACATGGGAGTAGTTTACTAAGTGTTTTAGGAGCATCCCTAACCACAAGATAGTTGATGATGCCTTGGTGAAGATCTTTTACCGTTCCCTTGATGAGAATAGTCAAGCATGTGCTGACACCATTATGGGGGCATGTTTTTAGATCAACCATTTGCAAGGATTGTCGAATGTATGGAGCAAGAGGTCAAGACAAATTGTGCATGGAGACAATAGGATAGAGCTTTTATGAGGAGTTCATGTGCTGTCAATGTTGGTTCAGAGCAAGCCTGGTCAAGACAAATTATGCATGGGAATAATGAGATAGAGCTTCTATGAAGAGTTCATGTACTGTCAATGTTGGTTCAGAGCAAGCCAAGATCAGTGAGGAGATTATGTAACAACTTGCTCAACTTTGCACAAATATGGATGTTGTGATCAAGCAAAATCAGAGAAGAGTGAATGTGGTGGTTCATCAACCTTCACGTGCACCCATGTATGAGAAATCTTATTTTGATGAGGATGTTTGCTTTGTGAATGATTAGATGGGGGGTTGATGAGTCGTAGAAATACGACTCTTATAATGCTCTAAACAAAGGATTTTTGCGAGTTCTCAAGGAAACTTGATATGTTGATGTTTATTTTTGTTGTTTTTCAGGAAAAATTGTTGACGCATGGAGAAAGGGATGAATGAGAGTAAAATGAACATAAAGAGTCCAAAGTATGGGTATTCGGAAGTGGCCCAGGAAACTAGAGAAGAATTAAGGCCAAGTGAAGGTCCACGTGGTCCTCCACGGCTAATGTGAATGCCCACGAGTTGTGAGATCCTTCGTGGCCTCACACTTGGCCCTGTGGGATAGTATGACAGTGCAAAATGGCTAAGGGAAACCTCACGGTGCACTTAATGGGCCGTGAGAAGTGAGATGGGTTGTGTGTTGGCTCATCAAAGTGACATGAATCACTATCACCATCAAAAAGCAAGAAAAATGTGTAAGTGAGGCCAGACGGAGCTTGTCACGAGCCATGTGGCCAACCGCGGTCCATAACGTGGAGGTGTGTTAAGAACTTAAGCAAGAAAATGTTAAGGCATAGCAAACAGTCCTTTAAACAGACCATTGACCCATGTATGAGCCATCTACTAGCGTGTGAAGAAGCAGCTGTGGTTAAAGCTAAGGACAGCCACACAAATCATTTGACGGTCCGTCTACCGTCACACGGGTCGTGTGGTGCCCTATGTCTGTGCCGATGAAAGTTTTCCTATTTTAATTTGGATTAGGTTTTCTTTGTATATAAATAGCATTTTTATTTCATTTTTACTTAGTCTTGGACGGTTAGAGATAAAAAACATTGAAAAACACTATTTTACTTGAGATTTTACAAGATTTAGGGATTTTGCTTATCTAGTTCAAGATTGTAACTCGTTGATTCATTGATTCTTCAGTAGTAACTTATTAATTATGAATTCCTTATATCATTATGGGTTTTCTTTCTTGAATATGTTAGGCTAAACCCATAACTAGGGTTGTGGGAACCATGACAAATCAATAAGATAGATGAATATGGGGTAAATCTCTGGATTGATTAGCTTATATATCATAGTAATCTTCATTATAATTTCTTCCTTGATGAGTCGACACATTAGGGTAAGCCTTTATTCATTACATACTCGAAAGGAATGTTTTGATTAGAAAAAGAGTTCTACGATGGAAATTCGAGGTTTTTAACCTAGTCTAAGTACTTGAGACCAAAAGGTAAGAGTATTCTGGGATTGATAACAAAGCTTAGCAAGTATACGTTCTGAGACTAAAAGGTGATGAACAATATGCATCTAAGTCCTATAAAAGGTTTTGAACCACTAGATTCGGTTATTTCATTAGATATCATGGGGAAGACAATCCTATCTTTGCATAAATTGTTTGAAATCTAGTAGTCCTTGGACTCATTTATTGCTTTGTCTTACTAACTTAGTTTGAAAAACCAAAACCTCTTATTTACTTTATGCACTTTTGTTTTGAAAATAGATATTACATCTGAAAATGGTGCTACTAGATATATTCTCACGCATTCCCTGTGGGATCAACCTCAACTCTAGTTGAGTTCTCTATTCGATCAATGACCACTTTTCTATTTCCTTTTGGAGTACAAATTTGGCATATCAAATTTTGGCACCGTTGCCGGGAATACGGCAAGTAATAGTCTATTAGTTTCTATTTTTAGTTAGTAATACTAGTCCCTAATTTTACTTTTCTATTTTTTCTTATGGGTTTTGAGATGAGGGTTCCCAGGAAACAGCCTCTCTACTTCTATGAGGTAGTGATAAGGTCTACGTACATTCTACCCTTTCCAGAACCCACTTGTGGGATTTCACTGGGTATGTTGTTGTTTTCTTGTTTTCGTTTCTTGGTAGGGAGCCAACGTTGCATGTCAATCACCCGATGCAAGGGTAAAACACTTGTTTCCTATGACCTCGAGCTTAATAAATCAATCCACAAAATGAATGCCAAGAACGCAAAGCAGCTAGACAGAGAGAGTTGGTTATGAACCCTGCAGGTGGGGTAAACAATGGCCTGGGTGATGATGACAATGCTAGCAATGAGGCACCACTAGTAGCACCACTTAGACAGGTGTCGCTACCTGGTGTGAGACCTCAAGTCCCTCAGCCACCACAAGCAGTGAATGATGATGATGAGGGTGCTGAGACCACTGGGGAAATTGTACTTCCCCCACTACTCGCAGGTATTAAGTTCACTATCACTAGCAATATGCTGCAGATGCTACAGTTGAAAGTGTTGTTCTGCGAAGCAGCAACTGAGGATGCAAATCAGCATGTCCTTAAATTTCTGGCAACATGCCAATCATCTGAGATTCTAGGGGTCAGTCAGTAGGAAATTAGGTTGCGGTTATTCCCATTGTCTCTTTCTGGTGCGACAACTAAGTGGTTGAATGAGCTTTCACATGATTCCATCTGCACTTGGGGAGATTTAAAGGAGGCATTCTTAGAGAGGTTCTTCCCTGCATCAAGACAACTGAAAATCACAAATGACATCACAAGCAACTGCCAAATGAAGCACTACATGAGACATAGGAGAGATTCAGGCAAAAGCTTAAGCAGTGCCTCGATCATCTCCTCACAAATGAGTATTTGAAGGCAATTTTCTACAGATCCTGCAACTTTGTGACAAAGTCAATCACTGATGCTGCTTGTGAGGGATCATACATGTCTAGGACTTTCCAAGACATAGTGTTGATCTTAGATCAGGTAGCCAAGAATAACAGGGCATAGTACACTAGGACTGTTCGGGGCTCGTCTTTGAGATGACTGTGAAATAGCAACGGAAGGAGGAGAAACGAGATAAATACATGGCCAACATGAAGTCCCAACTAGACTTGCTGGAAAAGTGGTTCTTAGATAGATGTGCAAAAAAGGTAAAAGTTGTAGACACAATGCCTAGGTATGATGATCAAGGGTATAAATATGTTGAGAAGGCGAACTTCTTAGGCAGCCAAGGGGTTACCGGCCATTCAATGCCGGTAATCAAGGTCAAAACTATGGTCATAATTAGAACTATCAAGGAAACTAGCAGAACAGAGATAGCTGTAGGAACCATGAGCATCAGGATGATGGTAGTAGAAACTCAAAATTAGAAGAAATGATTGTAAAGGTACTTGACAAAGTTGAGTCCACTGAGGTAGGGATGTGAGATATAAAAGGAGAGATATCTAATGTTCGGCAGCTGGTCGACTCGCACTCTACCTCTATCAAGAAATTAGAGTATCGAATGGGGTAATTGTCAGCATCAATAAATTAGAGAAAAAATGATGGTCATTGCATGGCAATAACCACGAGGAACAGTAAGGTACTTTCTGACCTTGTTGTGCCCAGTAGTGTAGGTTAGGGTGAAGCTAAAGGCAAGATGCCTAACCACATAGAGGTGCATATTGATGATTTAAGTGAAGAAGTGGAGGCGGAAACGACAGAGCCTGAGGTAGTTAAAGACCCTAGGTAACACCAGTAGTGACTCAAACTCTGCCAGCCATTCCTAAGCCACTACTACCATTCCCACAGAGGTTGCAAAAAAAGGTTGATGATGATAAGTTTCAAAAGTTCATGTCTATGTTAAAAGAGATATCAGTGAACATCCCTCTAGTAGAGGCACTTGAGCAGATGTCGAGCTATGCTAAGTTTATGAAAGACTTAGTGACTAAGAGTAGGATAGCCACGATTGAGCTAGCAAACAATCTCCACAATTGTAGTGCCATTGCCACAAGATCTTTTGTGGAAAAGAAGGAAGATCTGAGAGCCTTCACTATCTCATGTACTACTGGAGCATTTGACTTTGCAAGAGCTCTCAGTGACCTAGGTGCGAACATCAATTTGATGCCGCTGGCAGTTTATAGAAAGTTGGGCTTAGGAGCCCCTACACCCACTATAATGCGGCTACTCATGGCAGATAGATCGGTAAAGCGGCCCATGGAGATCCTATGTGATGTGCTGGTCTATGTGGGCTGGGTCATCTTTCCTGTGAACTTTGTCATTCTGGACTACCAAGTGGATTTTGAGGTTCCCATCATCCTTGGGAGACCATTTTTGGCTACTGCCAAGGCACTGGTAGACATAGAGCGAGGGGAACTAATTTTTTGACTTAGAGCTGAAGAAGAGAAATTCAGTGTGTGTGCTGTAATGAAGAGACCTAAAGAGGTGGCTATAAGGTCCATCTTGGATGTGGAAAAGGACTACCTTTCTGAAATCCCACTAGAGGAAATAATGAGTGTAGACACGCTAGTAGCGGTGTTAATGAACTTCCCAGACGATGGTATTAGTGGGTATGCAGACATAGTGAATGTGATGCAAGGTAAGGAAACCAAGCTATTTATCCTCAGAAAGTTAGACTTATACCTGCAGAACAAGTCTACACTGCTAGCTAAACCATCCATCGAGAAGCCTCTAGCTGTGGAGCTCAAGGAGCTACCCAATACCTAAGGAATGTATTTTTGGGCACTGACAACACTCTTTCTATGATAGTAGCTGCATATCATCATGAAAACTAGGTAAAGGTATTGTTGGGGGTCCTCCAAAAGTTCAAGCGAGCTATTGGTTGGACTATTACAGTTATCATAGGGATTCCTCCAGAGATACGCACGCACAAGATCAAATTAGAGGATAACTATATACCTAGTTTGAGCACCAACGCAGGCTAAGCCTACCTATGCAAGAGGTGGTAAAAAAGGAGATCATCAAGTGGCTAGACACTTGGGTGAGATACCCCATTTATGATAGCAAATGGATTAGTCTAGTGTAATGTGTCCCGAAGAAAAGTGGAATGATAGTGGTTGCTAATGACAAAAATGAGCTAGTCCCGTTGAGACTTGTGACTGGATGGCGAGTGTGCATGGACTATCGGAAGCTGAATAAATGGACCTTGAAGGACCACTTCCCCATGATTTTCATAGACCAAATGTTAGACAGGTTGGCAGATAGAGGGTGGTATTACTTTTTGGATGGGTACTCATGCTACAATTAGATATCCATAGCCACAGAGGATCAGGAGAAGACTACTTTCACTTGCTCGTATGGGACTTTGCCTTTAGAAGGATACCCTTTAGGCTATGCAATGCCCCATCCACCTTCTAGCGCTGTACGATGTCAATCTTTTCTGACATGGTTGAAGACACCCTCGAGGTATTTATGGATGACTCATCTATAGTGGGTGACTCCTTCGATACATGTCTGTTGAATCTTAGCAGGGTACTACAGCGTTGTGAGGAGGATAACTTGGTGATAAATTAGGAGAAATGCCACTTCATGGTCAAGGAGGGCATAGTTCTTGTCCATAAGATTTCTGAGAAGGGCATAGAAGTGTATAAGGCTAAGATGGAGGTGATTGAGAAGCTACTGCCCCCCATATATGTGAAAGGGGTCTGAATTTTCCTTGGGCATGCAGGTTTCTATCGCTGATTTATCAAAGACTTCTCCAAGATTGCACATCCTTTGTGCAAGCTATTGGAGAAGGATGCAAAGTTCCATTTTGATGATAGCTGCAGATATTCCTTTGATACCATGAAGCAAAAGTTGATTTATGCTCCCGTGGTGATTGCACCTGACTGGACTGCCCCATTTGAGGTGATGTGTGATACAAGCAGAATTGTTATGGGTATTGTGCTCGGATAAAAGAGCAATAATATTTTTCACCCAATCTAGAGCATCAGGATGATGGTAGTAGAAACTCAAAATTAGAAGAAATGATTGTAAAGGTACTTGACAAAGTTGAGTCCACTGAGGTAGGGATGACTCTTAATGATGCTCAAAGGAATTATACAGTGACTGAGCCAGAATTTCTGGCCATGGTATATACATTTGACAAGTTCCGAGCATACTTATTGGGCACCAAATCGATAGTTCACACCGATCATATAACCTTAAGGTATCTTATGGCAAAGAAAGATGCTAATCCAAGGTTGATCATATGGGTTCTCCTACTATAGGAGTTTTACTTTGAGGTCCTAGATAGAAAAGGATCTGAGTACCAAGTAGCAGACCACTTGTACAGATTGAAAGATGAGTCAAGAATAAAGGATTGGTTGAATATCGATAATTCCTTTCCTGATGAGTAGGTACTGGCAGCTTATGTTGACCTTATTCCTTGGTTTGCTGATTTTTGCTAACTTTCTGGTGAGCAATATTATGCCAGAGGGCCTTAACCCTCACCAGAGAAAAAAGGTTTCTTGTTGACATGCATAGGTACTTCTGGGATGACTCGTACTTGTTTCGAACATATGTTGATGGGGTTATTAGGAGGTGCATTCTAGAAGTGGAGATGTCGAGTATCATGGAGGCCTGTCACTCATCCGCAGTAGGGGATCATCATAGTAGACCAGAATGACAAAGATGATTCTCCAATATGGGTACTATTGGCCCACAATCTATAAAGATGTGTATGACTTAGTGCTTGGGTGTGACGAGTGCCGGCGAAGGGAAACATCTCGAAGCGCTAAGAGCTTCATATGACCCTAATTCTTGAGGTAGAAATCTTTAACATTTGGGCACCGACTTCATTGGCCCATTTGTGAGTTTATATGGAATGAATTACATCCTAGTAGTGGTGGACTATATCTCCAAATGGGTGGAGGCGGTTGTATCTCCAAACAACTAGAGCAAGAGTGTGTCCAATTTATGAGGCGGAACATCTTTTCCAGATTTGGGACACCCAGAACTATCATCAGTGATGGGGGTTCTCACTTTTGTAACAAGGTTTTCCATGTTGTGTTAGATAAATATTAAGTACAAAAGCACAAGGTTGCCACTCCTTATCACCCCGAGACTAGTTAACAGGTTGAAGTATGAAACAAAGAGATCAAGGAAATCCTGACCAAGTTTGTGAATGCTACCCGGATGAATTGGGTGAGGAAGCTAGATAATGTACTTTGGGCCTATAGGACAGCTTACAAGACACTCATTGGTATGTCCCCATATTAGTTGGTGTTTGGTAAAGCCTATCATCTATCTTTGGAGTTAAAGCACAAGGCACTGTGGGCTTTGAAGAAGCTCAACATTAATTGGGAGGAGGTTGCTGACTTGAGACTTGACCAGCTCAATGAGTTGCTTGAGTTGTGCCTCCACGCATATGAGAGTGCAGCACTGTACAAATAAAGGATGAAGGTCCAGCATGACAAGCATATTGCCCAACGAAGCTTTGGTGTTGGTGACAAGGAATTACAGTACAACTCCAGGTTGAGACTCTTCCCAGGTAAGCTCAAGTCAAGGTGGTCTAACCCGTACACAATTAGCCAGGTGTTTCCCCATGTTGTAATTGAGCTAGAAGCAGAAAATGGGGATTGGTTCAAGGTAAATGGAAAAAAGGTGAAACAATACTTGGGTGCAATAGAGGTGGCCTCAGAGATTGAGGTCTTTCTCCTTGACGAAGTCTGAGTAGTCAAGACAATGTATTGTGCTGCGATGTTAAATCAAGCTCTCCATGGGAGGCAACCCATGCATTGCAATAGCCATAAAAAAAGTTTTAATTTACATGTCATGCATTTCTTGTTTTTGATTTGTGTTTCCAGATGAATATAGGTGTTATTTGGGAGTTTATGCATACATATATGGTGGAAGATGTGATTGAAGGCCGAAATAGACAAAAACCTACTCAAATTGAGCCCAATGTTCACCCACATCGGCTGTCTTACATAGGACGGACCATTCACTGATCCGTGTAGAGTGGTCACACTTGACCCAGCTGAGTCAAATCAAAATCTCCTAAGTGTTGCCACACGGGCCATTAGAGATTTGATGGGCCATGATAATAGCCTTCTGGCATTTGCTCACATAAGCCAGGTAACTTCATCCATGAAATCACGCCAAGTAGAGAGTGACGGATGACCAAATGGATCATGACACTTGTCACAACTTGTGATGTCGGCCATAAAGGAGGCGTCAACCGATAAGGGGCAAGCCAAGTAAAACTTTTGCCAAGGCCAACCAAATGGACGCTTTACATGGACTGTCTCACACCTAACAGCTCGTGAGACACACCATTCGGTGCCTACACACGTGGCCTAGGTAAGTACTATCCTATTTCACCAAGGTTGGGCCAACGGAGGGTCCAAATGGTCCATGACATATGTCACGAGCCGTGTGGCCGCCCATCCAGTCAGCATTGACCGGTCAAATAGTTGACCAAGGTATTTTAAATACACTTTTTGGTCCTAACAACCCACTTCAAGATTTTCTCTTCTCTTTCTACTCTCACGGCTCCCTCTCCTCTTCTCACGCCTCTCTTAAAACCCCAACAAATTCCTACCTTATGTGTGAAATTTCGTGAGTTAATCACATGATTCATAGCTTAATCTAACTATGGGTCTCAAGTTTTCAAAACAAGTTATCTTTTTCATTGCTATTTATCAAGTAAGAATTAAATTCCTTAGTTTCTAATGTAGATTAGTTTCTAATGTAGATTTTGGTGCTTGCATGTGTAGATCTTGGCTCTAAATGGTTTCTTTCTTGATTTAATGCATCATAATGCATATTAATGATGTTAGGTATGCATATGGTGGTGAAAACCACCATTGTTGAGTTCTTAAGGTCTTAACTATGAAAGTGACGATTTTGGGTGAATTGTTGCCTAATTGTTTTGGGGGGAAATTGACTTGTATATGCTATTGGGTGGACGAAATCATGATTGAGTGGGTGACATTACATAAATTTGTGTGTTTACACATGATTGGACCAAAAGTTGATCAAAGAGGATCTCATGGCCGTTTTCACGGCCTGTGTCATATTTCATGGACCGTGTAATGGTCCATCATGCGTTGTCAGTGAGCCCTTCAATCCAAGTCCCTTCTGACGGCCCTTTTCACAAACCGTGTCTCGTTACACGGGTCATGTAAGGTGCTTTTGACATTGTACCCCCTGTCTGAGACTACTTAGGTTGCTTTTTACCTTTGATTCATATATTCTTTAAGTGCAATGGCCCTATGATAGACCAAGTGACACCACTCTTAAGGGTTATTATCACTTTTATAGCATAGGGAAAGTCTGCGTACCCGTTAGTGCATCAACCTGCGTGAGCAATAATTTCTAACAAAGTGTATTCACTTGTGGCACTTGCAGGTACTATGCATATGTCACACCTCAATGACTCCCCTACTGTTTTATCTAGACATTAAGCTGGGGGTCACTCAAGCGATAACTCCTCAAATGGGTCTGAAGTTTGGTATACGGGCAATGTCTCCCCTCACTCCCCTCGTACAATACGGGCCCATACAGCAGGCCGAAGCAGAGTTCCCCATTCTGAGGAGGGGGCTCCTTCTATAGGAGTGGCAGAGGAGGCAGATGCCCTAGAATAGGAGGAGAAATACTTTGGACCAAGATGAGCAGGGGCAAACTTTGGAGGCTGAGGGTCACGACACTGAGGAGTCGGCAAATGCGATCGAACTCCAAGATAGTGATGGCCAGGCTATTCATTTTGCAATTTCCCGGATGACGGACCCCAAAACTATCAGGACACTTATTGTATTTCTGAAGTGCTGGTGGACAGTCCTAGGAGCTAAGGATATCTACACAAATAGACTTACAAAAGAATCTGTGGGGTTCAAATAGCGGACGGTTATTCCGGAGGTTCAGTTCTTCTCTAACCAACTTGACAGAGTTCCAAAAATTAGAGATACTTTTAACTCATATAAGTTTGGTTGGATAGCGCAACCACTTGGGTACTATGGTCCTACTATAGTTGAAGAGTTTTATTCCATTTATGCCGCTAGTCTTCTGAACCCTGTACAGGGTACCCAATTAAGGAAGGTGAAGAAATAGGTCGCACTTGCTAGGTCCCCGTGGTCATATGTGATGGTGCATGGTAAACGAGTGAATATCTCAGAAACCACCATCAACTAGTTCTTATTTAGGCTAGATTACCGAGCTGGTCCAGATGGCCAATTCATGGATAGACATATACAAATTATGGATGCAGCACGAATGTCTGATTCGTTATTTCGGGCTGAACTATTATGATGGATTGCAGAGCAAATAGCCATTAGAGAGCAGAGGCGCCTTGGGTTATAGACACCAAGTGTACCATTGCCAAAGTGTCATTGGCATTTGCTGCAAAATTTTAGTGGTCGGTGGTACGAGCTAGGCTGCAGCCCACAGGCAATGACAATCTACTCCAACCTTCACATGCCTCTCTAATAGGATGCCTGATGTCTAGATATCGAGTAAATGTGGCCAGAATTATTGCTTTTGAGATGCGGGACCAAGCCTTATCTGAGAGAGCTGGCATGCCCTTGCCGTGCCTAGTTGGTGCCCTTTGTAAATAGGTCAGTGTTCCTGCTACTCACTTTTTGGACAAGAAAATAGCACCCAAGGGCGTAGCCTATATTGCCTTGATTAAGGATGTCCAAAACCCTCTCATGAGGAGCAGAACACGTTCACTAGCGGGGTCGATAAACTTCTCCTCCGCACCTCCATAGCAACCCTTACCATTTGAGGACTACACCACTGCCCCACCATTAGGCGTGATTTTTTAACAGCCCGAGGATAGTGGTATAGCTCCTCTGGTACAACAAAAGTATACATATATGCCATATGAGTTCTTGGCCAGATTGGTGGCGAACCAGTGACAGACATGCGCTATTGTTGACCTGATTGTAGAGAGGATTCCGCATGTAGTCCAATCTTATTTGCAGTGGGTAGTGGACTAATGCCAAGAAGTTCTTCTGACCAGGATCACCACCTTGTAGGGCCAAGTTAACACTTTGGAGAGATACTTCCATAGTATGTTTGGGATTATATTTGGAACAAAATGTTGAATCTGGCTCAGACGATAAATATTATGAAGGCCCAGATTACTCAGTTGACAGCACAGTGTCAGACCCCCGCACTGGCCCGACCTCTAGAATTATGGATGAGCTTATTCAATGTCCCTGCGGCACTAGTTCTGGATAAGGTATGGGGCATTCCATTGGCCCAATCTGATGTGCCCGCACCATCCACTAATCAGCCCAACAGAAAGGAAAAGGGTAAGTGACATGGCAACCAAAATAGTCCTCCCCATGACCCATAGAAAGAAGAAGAGTGGCAGATGCGCAAGGCCACTAAGGCCCAGCGTTGAGCAGCAACCGAGCAAATAGAATGAGAACGGCTAGTCTAAGAGGCGGCATAGGTAGGAGCCTCCGGTAGCACCTTTAGATTGGATGCTACATATGCTGATAGAGACCCCCTAGGAGGGTCTAGTCCTACCAACACTGCTAATGCCTAGGGCGTCCCAGCTATGTTCTATCCCCTATCTGTTCATTTACTTGTATTATTATGTAGTGAGGACACTACACTGTCTTTTTGGTGGGGGTGGGGCATCCTGCCACTTGAGAGTTTTTCTTGCCATGTTTCTTTTCACTCAAGTGTATTATCTAGTAGAACTAGCATGTTTAGGTTGTAATGTTTGTGTAAATATAAGTGTTCGCAGAAGTCTAGGGTAGCCCTTGTGTTAATCTTTGTAGTGTCCCGTGTGGATAATGTTAATGTTATATGTGTTTGCACCTCACCTTGATTAGCTTGTATTATTGTTGGTAAGTATTGTGTGTGTATAGTCAGCATTCTGATGAATGAAGAATGACTATGTGATTTAGTACTAATTACTGTAGAAGATGTGTCATGTGTGTAAGCTGTTTGCATAATTCAGTCGATGCATTTGTGAGATAGAACTTTCCTGGTTAGTTTGACTGAAATAATTGAATGACTAGATTAGGATGTGATCTTAGGCCGTTGTTGTTAACTAGTCACTTAGCCAAAAATTGACCAACCAAATGAAATTGTCCCTCTTTAATCAAAAGTTGAGCCTAAATGGACATTTTCTTTGTAATCACCTAAATTAACTTCCCTAATCTATCTATTGATATCTGTTTTGGCCCTGGTATCTTCAAGGACATTGTGAACCTTTGCCTAAGTCAAAAGCCTAAGTTGAGGGTGGCTTATATTGGCCCTGGTCCCTTAGAAAGATAATGTGAACCTCGACCCAAGCCAAAGGCTTAAGTTAAGGGTGGCTAGTGGAGGGAGAACAGAAAAATGAGTGTGGAAAAGAATAAAGTGATAAAAGGAGAAAAAGAAATGGGTTGTGACTATGAGCAAGTCAATGAGTGAAAAAGAAATAGAATAAAGATTAGTAAATGGGCACGAAAATCACTTCCTGTACTATTAAAAGTTGGAAAAATAGGGGCAAGAAATGTTGGTGACTTAAAAGCAAATGGCTGAGTTGAAGTAAGTGTATGGAAGAGTCCATTTAGGCACTTTAATCTTAAATATAGCTCACCCGAGCTCGAGCCTACGCTACAAGCCGAAAAAGTCCCAATGTGATCCTAAAAAGGTCATTCAAGAGTTAAGGTGGTGAAAATAAGGACAAGTTTATGATTGAAGCGTGTGTGTCCACTGAAAGTCATTAATGAGAGTGAGTGACTATATTCCAGTCTCTGTTTTACATGCTTATGTTGAGAGAAAGACTTCTTTGTGATGAGGGCACTATCTTCTACATTAATTGGTTGCTAACTCAGCTAGGGTGTCTTTATTCCTGATCATATGTAGACTGACCATGCATGCATAATATTTGCCTTAATCTTTGTGGATCCCTTTGGGGTGTGAGCACATTCTTAAACTCGTTAGCGGGGCATATGTGTTGAAAATTGTGGGACGATCCATAGTCTAAATGAGCACTTATGTTTATGCATTATTTAGTTGAGTCATTATTGCTTGAGGACAAGCAATCATTCTAAGTTAAGGGTGTTGATAAATTGTAGAAATGCGACTCTTATAACACTTTAAACAAAGTATTTTTGTGAGTTCTCAAGAAAACTTGTTATTTTGATATTTGTTTTTGTTGTTTTTCAGGAACAATTATTGAGGCATGGATAAAGGGATGAATGAGAGTAAAATAGACATAAAAGGCCAAAGTGTGGGTAGTCGGAAGCGGCCCAGGCAACTAAAGAAGAATTAAGGCCAAGTGAAGGTCCACATGGACCTGCACGGCTCGTATGAATATCCACGAATCGTGAGGCCTATTGTGGCCTCACACTTGGCCATGTGGGATAGCATGGCAGCGCAAAATGGCTAAGCCAAGCCTTACGATGCACTTAACAGGTTGTGAGAAGTGAGATGGCCATGTGTAGGCTCGTCAAAGTGACGTGAATCACTATCACCATCAAAAAGCAAGAAAAATGTGTGAGTGAGGCTAGACAGAGCTTGTCACGGGCCGTGTGGCCAACCACAGTCCGTGACATGGATGCTGTGTAGAGCTTGAGCAAGAAACTATTAAGGCATGGGAAATAGTCCATTAAATGGACCGTTGACTCATGCACGAGCCATCTACTGGCACATGAAGAAGCAGTTGGGGTTGAAGCTAAGGACGGCCACATGGACCGATTGACAGTTCGTCGATCGTCACACGGGCCATGTGGTGGCCCGTGTCTATGCCGACAATAGTCTTCCTATTTTAATTTGGATTAGGTTTTCTGTGTATATAAATAACATTGTTATTTTGTTTTTACTTAGCCTTGGACTGCTAGAGATAGAAAACACTGTAAAATACTATTTTCCTTTAGATTTCACAAGATTTTATGATTTTGCTTATCTAGTTTAAGACTGTAACTTGTGGATTCATTGATTCTTCAATAGTAAGTCATTAATTATGAATTCTGTGTATCCTTATGGGTTTTATTTCTTGAATATGCTAGGCTAAACCCACAACTACGGTTGTGGGAACCACGACAAATCAATAAGATAGGCTAATATGGGGTAAATCTTGGGATTGATTATTGTATATATCGTAGTAATCTTCATTATAATTTCTTTCTTGATGAGTCAACGCATTTGGGTGAGCCTTTATTCATTACATGCTCTAAAGGGATATTTTGATTAGGATAAGAGTTCTGCAATGGAAATTCAAGGTTTTTAACCTAGTCTAAGTACTTGAGATCGAAAGGTGAGAGTATTCCGGGATTGACAACAAGGCTTAGCAAGTATATGTTCTGAGACCGAAAGGTGATGAACGACATGCATCTTAGAAGGACCATGAGGTGGTCTAGATGTTACATAGCTTGTTAGATCTTATATACATTATCATGTACGAGTTTACCATTAGAATCGGCTATTGCATTAGATGTCATAGAGAACACAATCCTAGATTTACATAAATTGTTTGAAATCTAGTAGTTTTTGCACTCATTTATTGCTTTATTTTAGTAACTTGGTTTGAAAAACCAACCCCCCCATTTACTTTATACACTTTTGTTTCTGAAATAAATATTACATCTGAAAATAATGCTAATAGATATATTCTCACACATTTCCTATGGGATCGACCATAAATCTGGTTGAGTTCTATATTTGATTCACGACCACTTTACTATTTCTTTTGGAGTGTAAGTTTGGGTGTATCAGGTTTCAGGACCCACTTAGTGTATATTTGCTATATATCAATGTATATTCACTGGTTTTCACTTCCAAAATCTTTATATCAGCCTTCATTTGACTTGTATCAACCCTCTAACGACTGGACGGACATAATAACTTGGTCAAGGAAACCAAGGTTGGAACTATGGTAGAGATGGAGCTTATAGAGATAACCAACATGGTTATTATGAGAGAAATAGGGGTCCAGAAGCATATTGGGGTAGAAAAGATGGTTTCAGAAGTTGTCCATATGTGCAACCACATATCCGAGATGCCGATGCAAGTAACTTTGAAATTGAGGAGATGTTTGATCATTTGTTGAAAAAGGCCGAGACATAAGATAAAACTCTACCTGGGGCATGAAATTTTATATTTCAAGCATTAATCAAAAGATAGAGTCTCATTCAGTGGCAATTAAACAGCTTGAGCAACAATTTAGTCAAGTGTCAACTCAGTTAAATCAGCATCAAAAGGGTACATTGCCTAGCAACACAGTTCAAAATCTAAAAAATTAGGGGCAATGTATGGTGGTTACTAGTAGGGATGGAAAGAACACCATTGATCCTCCTATGTTGGTTGAGGTAGAAGATGTTCATGAGAAGATAGTTGCAGATAAGGATGTGGTTGAAGGAGATAATTATGTCAAAGATGGGGTGAATGAGGTAGCTAAAAAGCCACAAAAGTATAAGCTCATCCTAAGGCCTCCTCCTCTGTTCCCTCAAAGACTCAAAAAGAGGGAGAAGGAAGGCAAGTTCAAACACTTTCTCTCTATGTTTAAGCAACTATCCATCAACATCCCTCTGATTGAAGCTTTGGAGAAAATGTTTGGTTATGCAAAGTATACGAAGGATTTGGTTACCACAAAGTACACAGTGAGTCAGGAGCTTTCTCAAGAGCTTCAATATTGTAGTGCTATCACTACTAAGTCCTTGGTTCAAAAGCATGACGACTCGGGTGCTTTCACAATACCTTGCACTATATGAGATGTGGAGTTTGCAAGGGCACTATATGATTTGGGTACTAGTATCAATTTGATGCCTCTTGTGATTTACAAGAAGCTTGGTTTAGGTGCCCTTACTCCAACTAACATATGGTTGTTGATGGCAGATAGAATTATGAAGAAACCTATGGGGATACTCTATGATGTGTTGGTAAAGGTTAAAAAATTTATATTCCCTGCAGATGTTATGATTCTAGACTATGAGGATGATTTTAAAGTTCTAATCATCTTGGGAAGACCATTCCTAGCGACCAGACGAGCTTTAATAGACATTGACTTCAGTCAACTCAGGTTTTGAGTGAATGATGAAGAAGTTGCCTTTGATATTTATCAGTGTATGAAACATCCTAATAAGTTAAAAAGTGAGGTTTGGGCAATTGGTGAAGTTTAGTAGCCAATTTGTCTAAGTCGTGCCGTGACAATAAATCAGGCGCTACTTGGAAGGCAACCCAAGGATTTTTTATGTTTTGGCTTAGTTTTGAGTTTATTTTCAATTTTTCAATTCTTAGGTAGTTGATTGATTGTATTTTGATTGCTATTTTTAACATTGGGTTGGTTGCATATAGGGTGCAAGTGAATTCTATGAAGAGTATGCAGGTAAAAGACTAAGGCAGCAAATTTTGCTGAGGAATACATCAGCTACAATTTCTACTAATGGACTTACAAGTCGTATTGCACTTTATGACTTGTAACCCCATCCCGTAGAGATTTCCAGTGAGCACAAACAGTGTGCACTCAATCCAAGAGACAACTTTATGACTCGTAGATCAAACCACGAGTTGTGAATAAGGTTCATGGATCTTAGGTAAATTCTGAAATTTTTCCAAGTGTTGAGAGGTCTACAAGACTAGGACTTATGAGTCGTAGATCTATCTATGACTCATAGTTAAGATTTCTAGATCTAAGCCCAGTAATTCAAATGTGACCCGGTAAAGGTATAAAAAGGGGGTCAAATTAGTTTTACCCCACTTTTGACCTAATTGACCAAAGTTATCCCAAATTTTTCCCTCCTACTGTCTATGGGATCATGCTTCTTGTTTGATTGAATGGTTTTAAATAGTTTATGAGTGTAAATTGGTTATCAATCACATAAGAATATGATAATGTTTGGGCCAAATTAAGATAGTCATAATTGTAGGGTGATCGAAACTAGATTGTTTTCGATAGGGTGATTATGTGTTAAACATCTTTGGGGTATCGATTGTTATGTGCTTAACATGTGATGCTTGTATGCTTGCTTTGATGCTGGTATATTAAGTGTGAAATGTTCTTGGGGTCCGTGTGATGGACTTAGAAATATGAGGTACCTGAGATTTCTTGTTCACGAAAGTCTTGTACAACTCATAGATTGATCTACAAGTCGTAATTGCCCCTCGTGGGAAATTCTAGACACTTGATAATCTAAGTATTCATCACATAAGACCTTCTACGAGTCACAAATCACTTTATGACTCATAGATAGGTCTCTAAATCCTTGCCTGTTTTGAATTACTCTGAAATTTTATACAAACCCAGTTTATGACTCGTAAACCAAGTTATGAGTCATACCTAGGACTCGTACAATTTTCTACTGATTATTAGTATTTTGAAACACTAGTCTACGAGAGCACTTTACGACTCGTAGTTCTCACTATGACTCATAAAGGGCCTCTCGTAGAGTCTTTCTACAACTAACTCCAATAAGTTTTTGCTTTTTATTTCTTGATTGTTGGGGCTAAGTATGGTTCGTATATGTTTAATTTTTAGGTATTATGGCTCTGAAAGGAAATCTCTCGAAGATCAAGGCCTTTAGGAGGAAGCTCAATATGAGCCTACTGATAATGAGCGAACCCTTCAGCCAAGTGGGTCCCTAGAGGTCCATGACGTCTTCCCAGACTTTGAGGCTGAGGTACCACAGACTAGAGCAGCAGCAACCAGAGTTGCGCATACTCAGGCTCAGGATGATAGCCCTTCTAGTCAAAAAAGAAAGGTAGTGAGGAGAGTGGGAGCAGCATGCCCCAGATGACTAGATCAGCAGGGGAGTGCAGTTTTGAGAAGGGCTCCAAGGACAGAGGAGATGTTGAGTCCTCCATTGCACCATCTTCTTCATTAGCACCAGATGTTAATACTCACTGATAGTGCATCGAGGGTATAAAGGACATATTCTTAGAGGGCATGTAGCCGAAGGAGCGGGGCAAGCCTCCCGTCCTATATATGAGTAGCCCAAGTTCATAGATGATGGACGGGTATAAAGGACATATTCTTAGAGGGCATGTAGCCGAAGGAGCGGGGCAAGCCTCCCGTCCTATATATGAGGAGCCCAAGGTCATAGATGATGGACTTAGTTGTATCCCAGGTCTAAAAAATATGATGATATGTTATGGGCTCGAGTGGTTGATAGAGGCACTTGGTAGATACTCCTTGATTCTGGTACAGGAGTTTTATACATCATACACAGCCACCATCCAGCACGATCCTACCAAGGGGATGAGACTTATCACTCAGTCTAGATTGATAGAGGTATGGGTGAGAGGTCAGCGGGTCGATATTTCTGAGAAAATGATCCTTCGTATACCTTTTAGTGCAGAGTACTGTGCCCCTAGATCTACAGCAGAGTTTGACTACAGGTTGGGGCAGGCTAGAAATTCATTGATTATAAAGGATCTAGTACATAGGACCTCACTTTTGAGATGGGTGGCCAGTTACATTGCAGAGCAAGGCCCAGAACCTGCTTGGGTCACCACCCATATGGAGCCGATTATTGAGGCTTCACTCTAATTTTTCGCCAAGTTTTGGTAGGCTATGGTTAGATCATGCATCTAACTGACCTTAGCGGATAACACACTTATGCTGGAGCATGCAGTATTAGTTGCCTACATATTGGCTAGCTGCGACATTGATTAGGCCCGACTCATAGCAGAGAAGATACATGAGTCAGCGCTAAAGAGGGCCACCAACATTCTGTCTCTGGTTTTGATCTACAAACTTTGTATAGAGTCGCGGGTGGAGATCTTACATCAGCTAGACAAGCTAGTTAAGGCCCAGCATACTTTGAAGCCCAGTCTGATAAAGGCTGATGAGAACACAGAGGCACTTCAGTGGGCACAACCTCCTCCTATGCCAGTGATGTTTTTCCCACAGCCATCACCTAAGGGTTTGATGACTCCCACCATCACTATTGTTGCTTCTACTACTGATGAGAGACCCCAGCAGCTCGAGGTAGTCGATATTAAGAAGGGTCCTATTATGACTACTCTTGTACTAGAGGCCACAACTTCACAGCCTTCTACAATGGGCATGGTCTATGTCTTTCCACTTCTATTCAGACTACGGCGCAATGGTTATCATGTTTTGAGGCCCTGTTCTCTCAGCTTATTCAGCAGCTTAGGCTGGGGGTCCGATTGGCTATTATAGACTTTGAGGAGTGAAGCTGAGTGTTCACCATCTCTACTATTCAGGAGCCTTTTTCTAGAGTAGATGCCCGCCTGGATACTTTTGAGGAGCAGGTTCAGAAGAGGTTAGATGAGGCCCGATCTTGAAATTTATCAATCATATATCAGGAGATCGAGAAACTTAGGGTTGACTTGACATCATCACTTGTGGTACCTGTGACACTACTAGAGATTACATCTTCGATGCTGCTATTTGATTTGTTTACCTCTGTGGAGCCTTCACAAACTTTCCTCGAGAAGAGACCTTGCATGGATGCAGATCCTGATGAGAAATCTCGAGGATGATGAGGATTAGGAGGACGATCTTAGGCTGGCCTTGAGGACATCGAGGCAAGATAAGGAGATGAGGCCAGCTCATGACCATGATAGGGCGAGGGGTATTGGCCCCTCCGGGCAACGTACAGTAGCTGAGGAGAATACCCCGCAGGAAGGAGATGGCCAGACTTAGCCACAGACTAGCGCTTAGGCATTGAGGTATGTTTTTGACCCCTACTTATTCTATTTTTTCATGAGTTGGTGTATTGGAGACAATGCATAATTTTTTCGATGGGGTATGGGTAGTTATGGGCCTCAATGAAGTCTGTGTATCTTATGGTCCATAACTACCCCAAATTTTGATCCCGAGATTTTCTTTTCTATGTTTTTTTCCTCGTAGATATTTAATTTTTGTTGAACCATCACGTTTAGTATGTTTAGATAATCTATGTAGCATATAATACTAATACTTGTGGTATATAGCAATATTTTATGTCATATTTTTAAAATTGGTACCCACCAAAAATTTTGATTAGTAGTTAAATGACAGTCATGCATGTTGGGTGTTTGGAAATATTTGTTTTGATAAGTCAGGGTAATTTAGACATGAAGCATTATCTATGAGTTTCTTATTGATAATGTATGCAATGTCATGTGAGTGTGAGCTTATTTTGCTAGATTTGTGCATTTTGTGCTAATTTAGAATTTGCCCTATTACTTTAAGTTATATTGTAGATTGAATGGATTAGGAAGGGATCTTAGGCCTTTTTTCTTTAAATTAGTCCACTTTAGCCTAAAAATGACTAACCAAATGAAGTTTTGTCCTTGTTCCAAATATTTGAGCTTTACATGTACCAATAATTTCAAAAACACCTAATTAGCCTAACCTTGTCTAGTGAAAAACCTTGAGATTGGCCCTGGTCTGTCCTTGAGCATTGCGAACCTTGATTGAGGCAAAGAGCCTAAGTTGAGAGTAGCTACCAAAAGTGGCCCTGGTTCGGGTGATAGATATTTTGTAGTTCATACAGGATAAAACCCTAAGTTGAGGGTGGCCAGTGTAGGGGTAAAATCAAAACAAATGTTAGTGAGTTGGGAATGAAGAGAAAAAGAAGAAAATCATGTACTGTGTGTTAGAAAAAGAAAAAAATGATTTACATTGAGCGTAAAAAGCAAATGAAGTGTAAGGAAAAAGCAGAAAAATGAGAAGAAAATACCCCAAAAAGCTTGAATGTGGAAAAAGGGAGAATAAGGTGATAATATTAGAGTTGGTAAGGTGGAAGTGATGAAAACGTAATTCAAGGATGGGTTTTAGTCATTATTTTTCCAAAATGTCATATCAAAGCCCCCTGAGTGTACGTTACAAGCCTAGGAAGTCCTAAAGTAATCCTAGTTTAGTTAGTTAAAAATCTGAGTCATGAGTATAGAGGCAAGCCTATGGTATTAGTCATTGTGAATGAACATCCTTTGTGAGAGTGTGTGTGTTTGCACAGTCCCAGCTAAATTTTGAAATCATCATTAAGTGTCGAAAATAGGACTTCTTTCTGTGAGGTCACTTGCATTGTATTGTTAGCATTTGACTTTATTGTTAGCATTTGACTTGCTCAGTAATTGTGGACTGTTGATATTCCCTTGCTTATCATAGTTATATTGTCAAATGCACCAGTATGTTTTGGTTCACAAAATAGCTATCTGATCATGTTTTGAAAATTCAGAATGGGTACCGGAGTTTGAATTGTATGTGGTGTATGCCATTGGGTTGAGGTCTGTGTGTTGCTATATTGTCTCTATAGATTGAGTTATCGGTTGAGGAAAAAATAATTTTAAGTTGAGGGTGTTGATGTTCCATCAAAATGTAGCACATTTGATGCTTAAAACTTAGGATTTTGTATGTTCTCAATGCGACATTTATGGTTTTTATGTGTTTTTGGTGTTTAGTTTGCAGAAAAGCAGGTTGGCATGACTTAAGGGCAAAATTGCAGACTTTTCTGATTTTTTATGGTTCACAGGACCCTCTACGATTCATAGAGTGGGTTTCGTGAATATTTCAATTAAAGATGAGATCTAAAGTTCAGCTATACAAGACCTCTATACGGGTCGTAGATCACTCTACGAGTCGTATAGAGAGGTTTCGTGAAGAATTCCAGTGAAGGACCAGTTGATGAAGATGAAGTCTACCAAAGTACAATATAGTTGTGAATCAGTATACGACTTGTAAAGTAGATTCATGGCAATGAAGTCCAAGATTCAAGAAGCTGAATACGAGACCCTGATTTCAACTCATAAATCACTTTACGAGTTATAAGGACTTATCGTACAAAGTCGCCGAACAGTTTTTCTATTTTTTAGGACTTGTTTGTATTTACTATATATAGTACATTTTAGGTTAATTTTGGGGGGAAGTACAGTAGAGAACGTCATTAGAAAGTATTTTTAGGGTATTGTACTTGGAGACTTCAATTATGGAGGAGAATACACTTGTGAATAAATTAGATCTTCAAATCTTGTGATTCTCAATTAATATTGCATTTGCTTATTATTCAATTCAATTGGGTAAGTGTTTAATTATGTTTTCTCAATTCATAATTTCTTCATCTACCCATAGCATTAGTCGCTAAATCCACAAATTAGGGTTGTGGGAACCATTAAGATCTAACCAAATAAACCCGAATAATTTGCAATTCAAGTAATAGGTATTTGCATGTATTGATCAGTTTTCTTTGTTTTGCTTGTTTTCTAGTGGTGGCCAATATTAGAACTTTCCTAGTGTTACCTTCCCGATCTAGGTGGTAATGCGGATTATCGGGGGATATTGAGTTAGTGAATCATGGGGAACATAATTCTCAAGTTTCTCTCCGTTATTGATTGTCTCTTGCTTTAGTTAGATTATTTTATTTATTTATTTTGAATATTGCAACCCACCCTTCGAGGAATTGATTTGTTAATTACTTGAATTGTGTATTGGTGAATTCGTTGTGGGTCTCCGTATTTTTTATAGGATTTGACCCTAACCTTGGTTAGGTTTTATATTTGACAAGGATCACTTTATCCTCCAAAATAGAGGTGTAACTTGGGTATGATCAGTACTATATTTAAGGAGCCTCAAATCATCATGTATGGGCTTGACAGTGTCCCTGGACATTGGGACACCATAGCCCCCTATAGCTTGGACCAGTTGGCAGCTCTATTGGGGAAGTACTTCCCTGATGATGGTTTAAGAGTTCCATGATTTGTAAGCCGACCACTATTATACAGTCAATGCCAAAGGGGAAGAGATGCCTTTCCTAGCCTCATATCACACAGACGATGGTAAGAGGAGTTTCGTTCGACTTATTTGATAACACCATCTGTCACTTTCTTTTTGGTCCCAAGTATCATGCCCCTAGTACTAGAGCTAAGTATGATCACCAATTGAAGCATACTAGGGATAAAGTTTTGATGAGAATTTTGGTCTGAATGGCCGCATGGATGAGATGAATCACTGATCACATTGTTGAGGAGGGCCTAGACCCTAAATGGGTTTCTACATCAGCAGCGAAAGCAAAGGCATCACTTAGCTTCATCAGCAAGTTTTGGTGGGCTATAGTTCGATCACGGATCTGGCTAACACATACTAATAATACCTTGACATCAGATCATAGAGTATTAGTTGTCAACATCCTAGCTAGATATGATAATGAGTGGACCCGCTTGATAGCAGATCAGATTCATGAGACAGCCTTAAAGAGGTCTACCTCCATCCCTTTCTCATACTTGATCTATCGTTTATGCATAGTAATGGGTAGAGATTTTACATCATCTAGACACTATGATCAAGTTCAGAGGACACTAGACACTAGCTTGATAATGGATGATGAGAATCCTGTGGCCCTCCAACGAGTACTGTAGTCTCCGGTCTGCTTACCAAAGATGTTCGCATCTGTCTTCTTCTTCTATTGCAACTCTAGACACTGAGGGGCCTATCTAAAGTTCAGCTATACAAGACCTCTATAAAGATGTTCGCATCTGTCTTCTTCTTCTATTGCAACTCTAGACACTGAGGGGCCTCCACAGATTGAGGCTGAGAAAGAGAGGTCCCACTACTACTTCTACTCCTGCACAAGAGGCCATGGCCCACAGCCTTCCCCCACTGGCATGGTATATATGTTTACGACATTGATCCAGGCTCTGGTACAGCGACAAACTCGCACTGAGTCCCAATTGACTCATTTACTACAGCAGATTAGGCCTTGGGTCTACCAAGCCATTTCAGAGGTTGAGGAATGGGTAGAGTCACACTTTGTGGCCACACTTATGGAGAGGCTTACACTGGTACACAGTCGCATAGATGCGTTTGAGAGGCAAGTGGAGCAGAGCCTCAGTATAGCCCAACCTATTTACAAACCCACCCCTTTCGGTAAGAGATCCAGTAGCTTTGTACCAAGATAAAGGCAACAGCATCAGCACCGCTTGTGCTTCCCCCACCTGACATTACTGAGGCAGTTGACTTGTTTTATCTCGACGAGATACCACTCCGCAACCTTAGGAAGAGGCCTCGTCTAGAGAATCACGATAAAGATGTTGTGAGATGACAGGTGGAGTTCACTGAGATGAAGAAGTTTGAGGCTGCTAGACTCGGCTCCATTGTAGATGAGAGGGCTCGATAGGCACGTGAGCTAGAGAGGATGAGGGGTGCTGGACCTAGACATGATCCAGATACAGAGGAAACTACCAGACAAGTTAAGGGTGGTTAGACAAAGCCAGAGACAGGCGCTTAGGCACCCAGGTATGTTCCATTTTACCTATGTACTTTGATTTAGTTACATTTTGTTGCATTGAGGATAATGCAAATGATGTTTTGTCAAAATACAACACTTTTGATGCTTACAACTCAGAATTTTTTGTGTTCTCAAAGTGATTTTAGTGGGTTTGATATGTCTTTATATTTTTTTTCAGGATTATAAGATTCGGCATAATTTTGGGCTAAGTATGTAGTTGCTGCAATTTTTGCTATTCTACGAAACACACTACGAGCCGTGCAAGTTCCACGAGCCATAGAGTTGGGTTCGTAATAGTGATGAGGTGATTTTCTGAAGGTTCATCAACATACTGTCAAATGAGTCATGGAAGGTTATACGAGTCATAGATGAGGTTTGGTAATCTGAGGATCAGAAGTTGGAATTTTTTAAAAAGTCATCAAAAGAAACCTTATATGATTCCTAAGTCTGAATACGGCCCATAGAAAGGTCTCATAGAAGTTGTACCTGGATTTGAAGAATGAAGTCCACAAAGCCATGATATGGGTCGTAGAACTTAGTACGACCCGTATGTCTGCCATTATTACCTATCGAATCCATTTTTCTATTCTATTTTGGGTTTGTATTTAGGTACTATAAATAGCTTTTTGAGGTTATTTTCAATAGAGGAGAGAGGAGGATGACCAGAAAAATAGAGAGAAGTGTTTGGAACATCATTTTTTACTTTTAATTCACACGTTATGGTTTCCATTAAAGAGTTGGGATTTCTTGCTCTTAAACTCATCCTTGTAAATGGTCAATTATGTTATTCTATATCATGATTCTTGGATCTACAATGATAATGCCGTAGCTAAATCAACAACTAGGGTTGTGGGAACTATGAAGAACTAACAAGGTAAAATTGAATAATTTGTAATTCATGGAAAGTGTGCATGCATGTATTAATTAACTCTCTTTGTTTCGATTGTTTTTTAACGGTAGCCAATGTTAAAATGTGCCTAGTTATTACTAACTAGATCAAGGTAGTAATAAATGGGAAAATGGATCAATTAATAGGATTCGATTGATTTTTTCTCATCTAATTAACCAAATTGGATCAAGAGGAGGTTGTACTGGGACAATAGGTAAGGGTTAGTAATGTCACACTGCGGGGATGGATCAAATCATGTAGTGAAATTTACTTTTCGCCTTGATCAAAGGGTTTAGTCAGCTTAACTTACTAGTTTGCATGTAACACACTAGAAAAGAATTTGATTATCCAGTAGTACCAAATTAGGGAATCATGGGGAACACTACGCCCTAGTTACTCCTCTTATTGATTTCACAATACTTGTGCTAGTTTAGGATTTTTTTTCTGCAAATTACAACCCCCCTTTTCGGGAGTTAAGTAGGCTAATTAACTCAAAGTTCTTGAAATTACTGAGTCTACCATATTCCCTGTAGGTTCGGCCCTAACCTTGGTCGGGTTATGTATCTTGACAATGACTGCTTTAACTTCAAAAAGGAGGTGTATCTTGACGCACAAGTTACACCTCCTTTTTAGAGGATAACGCAGTCGCTGTCAAGATATAGAACTTAACAAAGGTTAGGGTCGATCCCACTAAGAATACGTAGACTCACAAAAATTCACCAATATGCAATTCGAGTAATTAACTAACTCGATTCCCTGGGGGAAGGGGGGTTGCAATAATCAATGAGAAAATAAACTAAACTAACTATCACGAGAGAAAAATCAATAATAGAGAGCAACTAGGGTATTGTGTTCCCCATGATTCCCCAACTCAGTATCACCAGATAACCTAATTTTTGTCTAGCGTATAGCATGCAGGATGGTAATTTAAGTTCACCAAACCCTTTGGTCAAAGGTGAGAGGAGAATTTTACTATGCAACTTAGCCCATCTCCAAAGTGTGCATTATTAATCATTACCTATTAGTCCTAGTACAACCTTCCCTTGGCCCAATTTGGTTGATTAGATGAGAACACATCAATCGAATCCGGTTAATTAATCTCTTTTCCTATTCATTACTACCTTGCTCCAGTCAGTAACAATAGGCAAGTTCTAATGTTGGTCACCATTAGAAACCATGCAAAATGAAGAGCGTTAATTGATACATGCATATACACCTTCCAAGAATTGTGAATTATTCTGTTTTACTTTGTTAGTTCTTTATGGTTCCCATAACCCTAGTTATGGATTTAGCTACACATGCTATGTGTAGATGAAGAGATTATGAATTAAGAAGACATAATTAAAAACTAACACAATTAAATTAAGAACAAGCAAATCTAAAGTCAATGAAAATCACAAGCTTGAAGATCAAATTACACCACAAGTGTTCTCAAAGACACTCTCATAATTTTCTCTCTAAGAATATTGAGTTCTTTGAGAACTTAACCTAAAACTAATCATAATCAGCTACTGGAATTTCAGAATTCACTTCTATGACACCCCTTCATAACTCGTAAAGTAGTTTAAAACCCTTAAAGGGAGTTTCGTCTGACAACTTTCCTATAAGTCCACTTCTCAGGGCACTGGAGATATCGTCTCTGGTAGTATGACTGTTGTCGCCAGTAATGTTGTCATACTAGCGGAGAGCTATTGGATCTCCTTTTGTATGGTTGACAAGTCTAAGGTTGGGAGTCACTCAATCTCTTCTGTTCCCTCTCCTCGAAGGCATCAATATGGGCATCCATGGAAGAAATGTGGTCCAGAATAGTAATGACCGCGAATGCCTGCATTTGACCCTCCGAGTCTGTACTAGTTTGGCGAACACATGGCCTGATTTGATGAATAACCTCAGTCAGCTATGACTCAGCATGTGATAACCTTTGAGCCAAGGCTTGTATAGATGTGGCGGACACGTAGATCATGCCTGCGATAGAAGGTTGTGAAGTAGTGACCTGTGGTGCAGGATCAGTAATAGTGGGCCCCCTCTCATCAAATGCCTTGAGTTGCGGGGGCCTCTCCTCAGTAGTAGCAGCAGTAGTAGTGGTGGCAATCTTAAAACCCTTAGGTAGTGGCGCTAGGGTGAACATCTTGGGCATAGGTCGAGGTTGTGCTCATCAGAGTGCCACTAGGTTCTCTTCAGTCTTGATCAGGTTAGGATCTGACGTATGCTGGGCCTCAATCATCTAGTCCAGTTGGTGTAATATCTTCACCCTAGACTCTAATTAGAGCTTATAGATCAAGCATGGGAATGGGATGGAGGTGGACCTCTTCAGCACGGCCTCATGTATCTTCTCAGCGATGAAGCAGGACCAGTCAACATCATAGCAAGCTAAGATGCTGGCAACCAAAATCGCTTGCTCCGCATCAAAATATTATCAGCAAGTGTCAATCAGATGCATGAACAAATAATAGCCCACAAAAATTTGGCAAGAAAGTTGAGCAAAGCCTTGACGATAAGCTCCGAGTGAGTGGTGACCCAAGCAGGTTCCGAACCCTACTTCGCAATATACCTAGCCACCCATCTCATCAACATAGCTCGTCACTCAGGATCTTTCATCACTATTGGATCCCTCATCTGCCACACCCTATAGTCGAACTCTGCAGTGGATCTGGGCGCACAATAATTGGGACCAAATAACATACGGTGGATGATCTCCTCTGATATAACTACCTGCCAGCCCCTCACTCGCATCTCTATCAGTCTAGGCTGAGCAAGGACTTTCTTCCCCTTGGGAAGAGAAAGCTGGACTGTGGTTGCGTAGGAGGCATAAAACTCCCTCACCATGGTTAGGGAGTAACATCCAAGGATATGTGTGAGCTAGTCGAGCCCATATCGAATCATTGTGTCCTAGAGATCGAAGACATGGCTAAGTCCATCTGGCAAACTTGAGGCTCCTCATAGATGAAGCAAATAGGCTTGCCCCGCTCTTTCGGCTGCATTCCCACTCTATAAATCTCCTCCATGCCCTCAACGCACCACCAGATAGTGAAGGCATCTGGTGCAGATGATGATGATGGTGTAATGGAGGACTCAGCCCCTGATCTATCCTCATAGCCTCCCTCAGAGTTGGACTCCTCACGAGGTAGAGTCATATGTGATAGCTCGCTCCCATCACTGTCTCTTTTCTCAGACTTGGGAGCGCGAGCAATAGGAGCTTAAGTACGCCCAAACTTTGGCAATTGCCTAGACTTCACTATTCAACTCATGTAGATGCTTCATGGACTGTCGAATATCGAAGAGAACTTCTTCGTCACTCAATTAAACCTGAGTTGATCAGCTTCTATATCCATTAGGGATCATCCAGTGGCTAGGAAGGGTATTCCCAAGATGATTGGGATGTCGAAGTCAACTTCGCAGTCTAAGATCACAACGTCTGCAAGGAACATGAACTTTTCCACTTTTACCAGCACATCATATAGTATCCCCTACAAACTTTTTTATCGTGCGATCCACCATCAACAATCGCAAGCTAGTAGGATAATGGGCTCCCAATCCAATCTTCTTGTAGACTGCAAATGGCATCAGGTTGATACTGGCACCTAAGTCACTTAGTGCCCTCGTGACCTCTACATCTCCAATGGTGCAGGGTATGGTAAAATAACCTAGATCTTCTCTTTGCTGACCAAGGACTTCATAGTGATAGCATTGTAATGATAAAGCTCTTGAGAAAGCTCCTAACTCATAGTGCACTTTTTGGTGACCAATTCCTTCATATACTTTACATACCCTGGCATCTTCTCTAATGCCTCGATGAGAGGGATGTTAATGTAGAGCTATTTTAGTATAGAGAGATAGTGCTTGAACTTGCCTTCCTCCTCCCTCTTTTTGAGTCTTTAAGGGAAGGGAGGAGGAGGTCTACGAATAGGCTTAAATCTCTGTGGCGCATCAGCTACTTCACTCACCCCCACCCTTGCCAAGATCATCTCCTTCATCCGAATCCTTTGCCACAACCATGTCCTCTCAAACATCTTCTACATCAAACAGTATAGGAGGCTCAATTAAGCTCTTTCCACCCTGAGTAGCGACCGCCATACATTGCCCTTCATTTTTAGGATTTTGCATTTTATTACTAGGCAATGTACCCCTCTGACATTGATTAAGCTGAGTCGACACTTGATCAAAATGTTGTTCAAGTTGTTTAATAGCCACATAGTGAGACTCTATTTTCTGATTAATACTCGAAATGTCTGATTTCATGCCTTTTAGAGTCTCATCCTGTGTCTCAGCCTTCTTCAACAGGCGATCAAACATCTCTTAAATTCTGGAATTGCCTGTACCTGCATCGCAGTTGTGTGGTAGCACATAAGGACCATTTCTGAAGTATTCTCTGTGACCCCAATTTGCATCTGGACCCTTGTTCGTATCATAATAACCTCTGTGGTTGTCCCTGTAACCTCCATATCTGCCAAAGTTCCTATCTTGACCTTGGTACTAATAGTCCTGATTAAACCCTTGGGCTTTGGTCCCGAAACCCCCGTATGATCTGCAACAAAGCAAGCATCCTCATAATAATATGGCTCCTCGTACATAGGTACACATGGGGGTTGGTGAACCACTGTGTTCACTCTTTCTTGGTTCTACTTTATCATCACATCCATGCTTATGCGAAGCTGAGCAAGTTGCTCCATAATTTCTTCATTAATTTTGGCTTGCTTTGGCCCCACATTGACGGCACATGAATTTTTTGTGGAAGCTTTATCCCTTTGCACCCATGCACGGTTTGTTTTAACCACCCTTTCCATTTGCTTCGCAATCCTTGCAAATAGTTGATCTAGAAACATGCCCCCCATGATAGTGTCTACACAAGCCTGACTGTTCTCGTCAAAGGTATGGTAGGATATCTCCACCAAGGCGTCACCAACTATCTTATGGTCAGGGATGCTTCTCGGACATTTTGTAAACTGCTCCCAAGTAGTGCTTATCAAATCACTAGGAAGTTGCTTGAAGGTGTTGATCTAGTCCTTCAACTTGAGCTTCTTCGATCCAGAGAAGTACCACTCCAGAAAGGCCTTCTACAAGTCTACCTAACTGGTGATTGAGCTCTGCGGGAGCTCAGACAACCATAATGCAGCATTGCTCGTAAGAGACAATAGGAAGACATAGAGTCCCACAGCATCCATAGACAGATTTTGTATTCTCATCACACTCTTACGGACAAATTCCATATTGTGCAAGTGGTTATGTGGATCCTCTGATAGTAAGAGCATCTGAAGTAACCCACTCAAGGCTATGAACTTTGTGTCTGCCGATAGTGGTGGAAACACAATAGCTCAGTCACCTCCATAGCCATAGGATTCAACCTGTACTGATTCTACTGGTAAATGTTGGCATTGAAATCCTGAGGTTGTGTCCTCTAAAGGAGGTGGGTTCCCATTTCTATCCTCATTATTATTGTCCCTATTCAGGCTGTATTTGCTACATTGTTGGCATTGTCGACATTGTCTTGTGCCATTCTCCTTGTAGCTCAATGAATCTTTAGATCAAATAGAATTAACAGCTTACCTTGCGTCCAAGTGTTGAGCATACACTACTCGTACACCCTGCAAAGAAACAATAACAAAAATAAAAGTAAAATAAAAAGAACTAAGGATTAACACTCGAACTACTAATCACTAAGTCTAGTCGTATTCCCCGGCAACGGCACCAAAATCTCGATGTCACCCAAGTTACACCTCTTTTTTGAGGATAAAGCGGTCGTTGTCAAGATATAGAACCTAACCAAGGTTAGGGTCAATCGCACAGGGAATACGTAGACTCACAAAAATTCACCAATATGGAATTCGAGTAATTAACCGACTCAATTCTCCAAATGGGTGGGGTTGCAATAATTAATGAAAAAATAACTAAACTAACTATCACGAGAGAAAAATCAATAATAGATAGCAACTAGGGTATTGTGTTCCCCATGATTCTCCAAGTCAATATTACCAGATAATCTAATGCTTGTCTAGTGTATAGCATAAAGGACGATTATTTAAGTTCACCAAGCCCTTTGGTTAAAGGTGAGAGGATAATTTCACTATGGGACTTGGCCCATATCCATAGTATGCATTACTATCCATTACCTATTAGTCTTAGTACAACCTCCCTTTGGCCCAGTTTGGTTGATTAGATGAGAACATATCAATCGAATCTGGTTAATTAATCTCTTTTCCTATTCATTACTACCTTAGTCCAGTCAGTAACACTAGGAGAGTTCTAATGTTGGCCACCACTAGAAAATATGCAAAACGAAGAGAATTAATTAATACATGCATATATACTATCACGACCCAACCTCGTGGGCTGCGACTTGTGCTCGAATTGGACACTCAAACGCAAATACCAAATTAGACAACAACTTAGATTCAGACTTTAACCTGTGTCCAATTTTTTCAAAAATTTCGTCAAGTTTCCTCTGTTTTCTTAACTAACCAAGCCCTGCATACAGACAATCTCAGCAAACAAAACATATATATTATTATGCATGCGGGCCGACAAGGTCACCGCTGCGCTTAAACCGCCCAATATACATAGCATACGTACATAATATACAAACTAACTTCACTCTTTCTTGGTTCTACTTTATCATCACATCCATGCTTATGCGAAGCTGAGCAAGTTACTGCATGATTTCTTTATTAATTTTGGATTGCTCTGGCCCCAAATTAAAAGCACATGAACTCTTTATGGAAGCTTTATCCTGCTGGCCCATACCCTCGACTATGTACATGAATATAAACAAAGGAAATAAGTATATATACCAAACGTTTGCTCCGAAGGAAAGGAGCACTTCAAATGTTAGTCAGAGATCTTAAGCTGGCCCGCTACCCTGTACGTCTGTCCCTGCGGGCATGAAACGCAGCCCCCGAAGAGAGGGGGTCAGTATGAAGGATGTACTGAATATGTAAAGTAGAAAGTATACAATATAGATAAGAGTAATAAACTGAGTGAGGTACATAAGTCAAACTTATAAGCAAACATCAAAACACTTCTTTAGTTAAATTATCAAACTACGGCATACCCGAATTATGTCGAGTACTTACTTACTAGAATGTAGGGTGTATAGCAAATAGGACCAAGTATAAAAGTAAATGCATATCGACATTATTAAAATATTTTCGTTCAAAGTTCTGATTCAGATCATAACATTTACTTTCCAAACATGACAACCATAGGATAAGTGAGCCAGGCGTTACATATCGCCAACCCTGCCTCACATATCATCATACAGAAATAGCATAAGTGAGCCAAGCATTACTAATAATTATTATACTCCCAATACAGACAACTTAGCACTACTACTCAAACTCGCACCATTTGCAACTTATCAAACTTTCACAACTTATTAACTTATCTGGACTTGTCCCATTCACAAACTTATCAGATTTTTCCTATTTACAAACTTATTAAACTTTCACAATTTACTAACTTTATCAAACTTTTAATCGCTTCATCATAAAGTCCATTTTGTACATATCCTGATATCACGAAATTCCAAGAAATGTTGTCCTCTTCTTGCATATGGAAGAATATTATAGCAGCCTCATCTAATCTATTGTTTGCGTACATTATTAACAAAGTATTCAACGCGAATGTATTAAGAGAATAACCCAATTTCAAAACAATGGCATGAATCTCAATCCCAAATTTTCCAAATTTTATCTCCTCACATGCTTCAATAACACTAATGAATTCAAACTTTTGTTCATGTTATACATCCAATCCCCCTTTCATCTCTTCTATAGTTATGATGACATTAAAATCCCCATTAGTGCACCAACGAACATCCCTAGTTGAAAATCAAAGTAACCTGTCCCACAGTAGTCTCCCAAGGTGACCTTTACAGTAAGCATAAATGAAAAACATCCAAAGCTCGTCTGCTAAAGAAACATGTTGCATCTCACATGTGATCTGTTGATCATTAGTTTCAACAATCTAACAATTATAATCTGAATTCCAAAGTAACCAAATTTTCCACTTAGCACTATCCCTTCCCAAATGTATTATGATATTATTGAATAAAAAGGAGTTAGTACAAGGTTCTAAGAGAGCAATCTAACCTCGATTATTCATTTTCTAACGAAGTCTCCCATATGTTTACCCTCAACACCTTGCAAACCTCACATACACCATATTATAGTTTTTCCTCAAATCTTAAACTTACATCCTCGACTAACATAAAAGGCCATACCAGAATTGTTATTCCCACTTACTGCAGGACTTGCTCCTTCGGACAACTGGTACCTTTCTCGGGGCATATCTGAAATCAAAATAATTTATGTTAGGGAGGGAATCATCCTACTAACACCGCTCTAATGCACGATCTAAGATCAAACAAAGAGTAACATCCTAGGTATCCTGTAGCCTCCTGTTTATAGATGTGGTGCATGACACACCGATAAACAAGACTCTACTGGACATGGTCTGTGGACACTCCGAGGACTAACTGCTCTGATACCACATCTGTCATGACCCAACCCCGTGGGCCGTGACTTGTGCCCGAATTGGACACTCAGACGCAAATACCAAACCAGACAACAACTTAGATTCAGACTTTAACCTGTGTCCATTTTTTTCAAAAATTTTGGCAGTGTTTCCTCTGTTTTCTTATCTAACCAAACCCTGCATGCAGACAATCCTAGCAAATAGAACATATATATTATTATACATGCGGGCCGACAAGGTCACCGCTACGGTTAAACCGCCCAACATACATAGCATACGTACATAATATACAAACTAACGTGTCCCATACTCACAGGAGTCCACAGACCTCTATACAAACAGACTGAATCCTAGGACGGGATAGGGCCCTGCCATAACCTCGACTATGTAGATGAATATAAACTAAGAAAATAAGTATATATACCAAATGTTTGCTCCGAAGCAAAGGAGCACTTCAAACGTTAGTCAGAGATCCTGAGCTGCCCCCTACCCTGTACGTCTGTCCTATCGGGCATGAAACGCAGCCCCCAAAGAGAGGGGGTCAGTACGAAAGATATACCGAATATGTAAAGCAGAATGTACACAATATAGATAAGAGTAATAAACTGAGTGGAGATACATAAGTCAAACTTATAAGCAAACATCAAAACACTTCTTTAGTTAAATTATCAAACTAAGGCATACCCGAATTATGTCGAGTACTTACTTACTAGAATGTAGGGCGTATAGCAAACAAGACCAAGTATAAAAGAAAACACTTCTTTAGCTAAATTATCATACTAAGGCATACCCGAATTATGTCGAGTACTTACTTACTAGAATGTAGGGCATATAGCAAACAGGACCAAGTATAAAAGTAAATGCATATCCACATTATCAAAATATTTCTGTTCAAAGTTCAGATTCAGATCATAACACTTACTTTCCAAACATGACAACCATAGGATAAGTGAGCCAAGCGTTACGTATTGCCGTCCCTGCCTCATATATCATCATACAAAAATACCGTAAGTGAGCCAGGTGTTACGTATCGTCATCTCTATCTCCCACGCTCAGCATAGGTGAGTCGGGCATTACGTATCGCCGTCCCCGTACACACCTATCATAATACCGAAGCAGCCAGTGTGAGTTGGGCATTA